>SOPF01024668.1:0-23150 GCA_012979155.1 Hypericum perforatum | reverse complement strand
CTTCTTCCTCACCTCTTCCCCCGCCAGAAAACGCGCCACCCGAACAACAACAACCACCCCAAGGGCATCCCTTAACCCACTCACCTCCCTCACCAAGCTTCTCTGGGGCCAGTCCCTACCCCCGGGCCTCCTCATCTCCGGCGTCCGCCTCGCCTGGTCCTCCACGTGGCACCTCATGATGTCCCAGCTCGCTCCCCCTGACCCCACCGGCGCCTACTCCCGTCCCCCTTCCAAGTTCCGCCTAACCTCCCCCCTTGCCCCGTCATCATCCCTCCACCTCTACGTGGGCCTCCCTTGCCCCTGGGCCCACCGCGCCCTCCTCGTCCGCGCACTCAAGGGTCTCGATCACGTGGTCTCCGTCTCCGTTGCCTCCCCCGGGAAGGACGGCGCGTGGGTGTTCCAAGACGGCGGCGACGGGGCGAATGGCTGCCGGAGCTTGAGGGAGGTCTACAAGATGCGACGGGGCGGGTACGAGGGACGGGCCACCGTGCCTATGCTTTGGGACGCGGAGGAGAGGGAGGTGGTTTGCAATGAGAGCTACGATATCATCGAGCTGTTCAACTCCGGGTTGAACCACGTGGCGCAAAATCCGGGGCTTGATCTTGCTCCCAAGGAGCTTCAGGGGATGATCGAGGAGTGGAATGCTGTTATCTACCCCAATGTGAACAACGGGGTCTACAGGTAATCCCAGCGCTGTTTGAGGTTTTTGTGTTGGTGGTCTCTGTGCTTGTGCTCGTCGAGTGATTCGAGTTGGAGAGGAGCTTTGAGTAATTGTGTTTGTGTGTGACCCGACCCGGCTTGATGCAGTGTGTTTGTGAAAATTTGTGCCTTGTTCTTGTTTATGTGGCTCCGTCGTGAGTAAAGGTTGGATCTTCTTTTGCAGAGTCGGGTTTGCGCAGAGCCAGGAGGCGTACGACAAAGCCGTGAACGATTTGTTTGGGACATTGGACAAGATTGAAGACCATTTGGCTGCTTCGAGGTACTTATGTGGGGACAGGATCACGCTGGCAGATGTGTGCTTGTTTACGACTTTGATTCGGTTTGATCTCGTGTACAATGTCCTCTTCAAGTGTACCAAGAAGAAGCTCATCGAGTATCCCAATCTTTACGGTTACCTGCGCGATATCTACCAGGTAACAAAGTTTGTATATGTGGTCTTATTGAAGTATATAATCTGATATCGGTGAATTGATGCGAGAGTAAATCAAAATAAGCTCCCAAATGCTTCTTCTGATGAATGTGGATACCTCAACAGATGCCAAAGGTTGCAGAAACTTGTAATTTCTCTGCGACCATGGATGGCTACTACGGAGAGCTCTTTCCTCTGAACCCCGGGTGCATTCGACCAGTTATGCCTTCGGGATGTGAACACGAAGCCCTTTCCGCTCCCCATAACCGAGAGGCCTTGTCATCCGCAAACCAAAGTGCGACAGTCTATGCCTGAAGACTTGACTCGAGCAGCTCCAAGTGAATCCTTTCTTGATTTGGATTCTATTAGTGTATATAATATACTTGTGTAGGAATTTCTCTGCTGTCAATAGAGAATCCCCTTCCTCGCAATTTACCTTTCTTAACTGTCTATAGATTCCTCCGAGGACAACCCATCCGCTTCCAATACAGGTGACTTTGAACTCGGGTTTGCTGCTCTGGCAGGCAAGCATGGAGTGCAAGATTCTGGAAAACACACCAGCACTCTTGAAAACATTGCATCGGAAGTTGACCTTATACGAGAAAATGAGTACGTATAATATAATGGAGGAGGTACCTTCTCCATGTGTCTGTCAATACCTTGAATAACTTTCTTATCAAGTTGCAGGGAAATACCATTTCTGCTGCACTTATAGAGGGAGAAGCTTGCAGTTTGGCTTTGGAATAACTTTAGATGAGTCACTAAAGAACAGCTAACAGCCTAAAGATTATATATGCTCACTGCTTCAAGTGTGGTTAAGTGAATTTTGGAACACACTGGTTTGCCACAACTACAAAGTGACTCTTGCGAGTGATCTTAATATGTATAAAAGAAAATGCTTCAAGTAAGTTATCAAAATATTTGATTGTTGTACGTCACTATAAAAACTATCTTCTTTCACCGGTTAATCTATCCAAGGGCTTCCTGTGTCACTACTGCTAATTGTCATAAATTAGATATGAAACCCTTTTCTTTCTTGCCATTGCAAGCAATATTTCATAAAAAGTTGTATGAATTCATTTTAGTGAACTACATATTCTCCTCTATGGGCACATAGGACGTAAAGAATTGAGAAAAAAACCAGTCATATGATCAGAATCATACGTGTCATCGGACCCCATAAACTTATATAGAAAGGTCAATTAACACTAAATTGAGTTATTTATCACCTTCTACTTGTACAATTAGATCAATTAACACCGACTAATAATTTTAAATCAAAATACAACTAATTTACATAAGGTTATAAAAGTCAATTAACAATTTGTACCCTAAATCGAGTAATTTAGCACCTTTTACTTGTACATTAGATCAATTAACACCTTCCAAACCACAGGTGACATCCATGTCATCTTATTTATGCCACATCAAATTTTAACTTCCACGTAGCATGCATATTAGATTTTTTTGAGTAGCTTAATTTTTTCTAAACTTAAAAAAAAATTTGAAAATCACTCTTCCTTCTTCTTTTATTTCTTGTGAGAATTTCTTCCTCCGTCTCTTCTTTCTTTTCTCTGTCACAGATTAGAAAAGAAATATGTAAAGTTCTACTTGGATTGTACGTTTGCCCTGGTTAGAACTTAGAAGAAGAACCGACGATGACTTGTCAAATTTTAGTCTCATGTTTCGGTTTTTCCCTGTCCGTGACTCTACAGCGACAACAGAGAGACGGCGAAGTGCTTAAAATATGCGGCCATCCAAAAATTAAATTTCCATCCCGAGAAACTGTGCATTCCAGAATCCGCAAGTCGGGATCAGTGAAAAGGGACAGACGTTGGATATGATGTGATTGGTGTATTGATCATATAAAATGGTAAAAAAATGAGTACTTAAGATCAGCTGTAAAAACATTTCTAATATAATTAACAGATTTGAGTTACGATCACTGAGGACATAATGATACCGGTAACTATTTTTAGTAAAATTTTGTTATTTTTTAAAAATTCTAATAATTCAAACTTTGGTTAATCAATATAATAATATTCGGACCTCGATTAATTAATATAATAATATTCCAACCTCAATGTAATAACGTTTGGACGTAGGAAGTTGGAGTGAAGAATAGGGAGTTGGGAAGATGAGAATATAAGGGTTTGTAATAGTAACTATCCCGCTATAGTATTTTAGGAGATCGGCATATCCGACATTGATTATGTAGGCAACACCTTGAGATGTAGAAAACCATAATGCAGGACAAGGCATGTTACTTGAAACGGAAGAAGCCTATAAGTCTGACGGTAAATACTTCAACGATAATCCGTGTATTCGGATTAAAGGGGACTGTCGCATTACAGTTTACTAACTACGAGTAACTCACAAACTACTGTTTCGGGAACAAGCAAGCATCAGCAGAGAATTAGGTTCAAGGCTCCGTCAAAAGTTTGTCTGAAGGTATTCTGTTAAAATACCACCACCACCACCAAGGAACATGTCTGGTCCGAGAAAATAGCAACTGGTGTTTGCTCGTACTGACAACTATTTACGTCGTAAAATTGTAACAACCAGACGGGATGGACAAAATACTGCTGAACACCGGCTGCAACTCCCTTTTGCTATACATATATATGTATGTGTCCAATCAGCTTGACGCGGATCTCAATTCTACAACGAGAAAGGCCAGTAGTGTGTGGAAGTGAGAATGGAGAGCATGATTAGTAGTTAATCAGCAGATGTAGCACATTTCCGACAGGTTAAAACTGTTGATGTATTGTTAGAAAAGGAATATGTTTAAGCATTTTAATGTACACTGATCGATAAGGAACTTACTGCGGCCACGCTTGATATTTCTACAGAACTTGCTCCCACATTTGCAACAAAATGCTTTAACA
Organism: Hypericum perforatum; assembly: GCA_012979155.1. NCBI lineage: Eukaryota > Viridiplantae > Streptophyta > Magnoliopsida > Malpighiales > Hypericaceae > Hypericum > Hypericum perforatum. Next base: position 19,133 of record SOPF01024668.1, on the reverse strand, counting down.
AGGTCATTGTCATTAAAGTTGACACCATAATCCTGCATAAATGAACTAGATAGTCAAGATAGATAACAGCATGGAAAGGTCATTAATCTGAATTGTTAATGAACAAGTACACGAAATATGTTTTTTTACCAAAGTACACTAGGACACATTAAGATTGCTCGCCAAAGAATACATGGCGAGATTTCCTTTACTGTTTTAGTTACCACTACTAAACTCAAGGGACAGTCGCAGAGCCGCATAGAAGATTGGAATCCAAGAGATTAATTAGGAGCAGCGAATGAAGCAAGTGACTTTGTAGGATGAATGGTATTCTTCGGTATCAAGCACACAAAGTAAGTGATTCAGTAAGGTTTAAATACATCCAGACCTGGGGAATGTCGGGCCTGAACAATTAAGCCTAAGGTATGTTAGCAAGAGCGCTGTGCCAATACCTCAATCCTATACAAAAATAGAATTACCCTTAACATTTGTTACAAGACCATGTGCCAGCAGCAATCATGCTATGATTGGTATAATAACAACTCCAGGAGATATTAGTCACACAGTTAAAAAAATCTTGATTCATGTGAGTACTTCCTAGAACACAGGCAAAGCAGAATTACGGAATTACCAGTAATACACCAATGTACAAAGACCATGCGACTTACCCAGGTAAGCTCTTCCAAAGCATCTACTTCTCTCGTTGTGAAGAATGCGAGCTATATAAAAGTAACCCAAGTTTATCATGAACAACAAATTGCACATTGAAAAGTTTAAACATCATAATGTAGAAGTTTAAACATCAGAAATGCATACATGGTAGTAGTGATGCTCTGGTGTCTCTATCTTCACAGGAATCTCAATTAAATTTGCATCATAACATCTGTCAAAGGAGAGATTAATGAGTAAAAAATGTGGAAAATAATGGGTTAGCCTGAACTTTTCCCGTTTGTGCCAAGTCAAAACACAGTCAAGCCAGAACAGAAAGTAACCACATCTAGAGAGAATGTAGGAGTGTCCATTACTTTCAAGTATTACCTATGATTGATGAATCTAGCAACATTTCCAAAATATGTGGAATCCAGGCAAAGAGCTTCTTCGTCCATCATATTATCTTTCAAGCACCAAAATGCATCCAATGGCACAGGCTGGTTCATCCTTTCAGTGAGGGTGCTGCCTTTCTCTTGTGTTGCCCTCAGGCACCACTCTTTGCATGTCAATATCTCCCCAGCATACTCGCAAACAAATGCACCTTTTGGTAGCTTTTGCTGGGTCCTTAAACCCCATTTTTTTCCTTCTGCTGTAAAGAATAACTATGCACCGAGCAAATTAGACAGAGAATATATGGGGGAGCTGGAGAATCTACGCACTGATCAAACGCGAACCAGAAACTTCAAACAGGAAAAATACATGAAGTCTCAAGCAAGTAGTATGACCAGAAGACAAATACGGAAAATACTAAGAAATGACAAAAGAAACTTTATCAGCAACAAGCAGCAGGATAAAAGGGAATGTGTTATACCTCCAGTTTGCATTGTATGCCTCGTTGTACAACACGATTGCCGCATCGCTTATGACAGCCACATTTGGTCCAACATTCTTTTATAAACTTCCTCCTCGCATGTCCCTTGCATGGTTCCAGCATGTCATCACTCTTCCACCTCTCCAGTGGGCAATCGACACAGTATGAAAGGTCATGCATAACACGAGTGTCACTAATACAGTCCTCTAGAAAGTCTTCCTTAAGAAGGCCTTCTACAGTATAAGCAAACTTGAGATCACCTTCAGCAGCACAAATGCAAGTTGAAGGCGATGAAAGGCAATCCCCATAACATTCAGGACAACAACTACCAGCCTTGATCTTCGAGAGAGTGAAATTCACAACAGCATTCTGGAAAACCAAGCTTCGAGGTATGTAACTGAATGGTGGTGGAAACTCACTGTTGATTTCGTTTATCCATTGAATCTCAACATCTTCTTCTCCTTTGCATATGTCAGAAAAGTAGACAAGAGATCTGAAATCATCAGAAGTAATTTGAGGCTCAGGAACCACCATCAGTTCTCTTGAATATGTAACTTGCTCGTTCTCATGACCGTCACTCGTGGACTCCTGCTCAATGGCACTAGAGGACTGTACTGGCCTAGGAATTTGAGGTTCAAGGATAATAGCAGTAAAATTATTTCTGATGCATCTACCATCCCCTGTAGTATCCCAAACAGAAGATTTCTTCAGTATGTCCAAGGTAGGTGTAACATTAATGAACCTCTCCTGCGATTCATTACAAGTATCAGTCGCCAATTCCAAGAAGCACTCGCACATATCTTTCAGCAGTTTGGCTACAGTAAAGTTGGGATCAAGGATTCTATACGACCGCAGACATTTCTCCTGCATCAGTTTAAGAAGTTCATCCTGACTAGGCATGCAGAAATCTTGTCTCCCAAGCATAGAGTTGAAGCTCAATGAAAGCTTCACCTCTCCTGACGATGAAGTGGCAATATCTAGGCTAGCAGGAGATTCCCCTGGAAGTTTTGCCAGCTCATGATTGCTTTTAGCACCATTTTCTGTGGCTGAACCATTCTCAACTCCACCCCTTCCAACCCTGGAGTTTGATGCTGGAACTTTTTTAGCATGTTGTTGTGCTGCTGAAACATTTTGATCTGATGAGAATTTCGTACATAGGACATCAGCCATGGATCACATTACCACAATGTCAGTCACAATTAAACAAAATGCTCTAATTTTAAGAACAACGCTTTCGAAGAAACAAAAAAACAAGCGACACAATGATATAATTGGTATGCTAGGTGCTTAGTTGTAGCAAAGCAACAGTTGCCGACAAATAATGAAAAAGCATACAAGTGTAACTTCTGGCCTCAGTCTGATCCATATAATAGATTTTACCTGGTTGGATTGCAGCGATCTTCGTTGTGCCATTGAGAGGCATGCCATCAGTGTATGGTTCATCTTTTGGCTTGATCAGGACAAGACTGTCATAGACCTTCTGTTTGGGAACAGCTGGACTTCCTGTATCAGCAACCGGGTCTTTAATTTGAATGGAACGAGGTGGTCCGATTTCCTTTCTCTTGGTTGAAACCTCAGGCATCATAGGTTCCTTACCCTTGTATGAATGCCGTGTCTGAAGGGAGTCTGAATCTGAGATAACTAGCTGCTTGCTCATGTTTGTGATAGGAGCAGAGGCTGAAACTGGCAAGGGCATCTGTGCAGAGTTTGTGCCAGGGCCAGGAGGGTGTACCTTTTCTTGCTTAGGCACTTTCAAAGTCGATCCACCTACACTGGGCGTGGTACCATTGGAAGCAGTAACTTGCTCTTCTTGATTTCTAAACCGCTTCAGAGGCCTTTCTGGCTCATCGTGAGCCTCAGCATCCTCCATATTGTCGTCCTGCTGGGCAAAAAATGCAATATTAGACACAAAACAAATCAAAACATCGTAAACAGTAATCAGTATCACTTACGATAACAGTTTGATTCTCTTCAGGAACCTGATAAAGTGTAAAAAGTGAACATTAAACAACAGCAGGACACAAACATCATATGACAGATAATGCAGGAATCAACCCTCCAAACCTCAGTGTCATCAGCTTCAAAGATAGCATCTGCCAAGACTCTATAGTTCTCGGCCTCAATTAGCTCCCAGTTCTTCTCATACACCTTGAGGAGCTTCTTAAGGACCGGTTTGACCATGGCTTCATTAATTCCAATCGCTTTCATGGCCCGAAAGGCACTACTCACTCGAAGTCGAGGACTTGGCGCCATTGCCACGAGCACGTAGGCCGCCCAGCCGATATATCCCTGTTAAACAGAAGAACAAAGAGTATGGAGTTGTAAAGTTCAAGGAGATCCTAGCTTCAAGCCTTCCCAAGGGTGCAAAAAAAAATGAAAACAAAAAAAAGGAACCCAACTAAAAAAAACTCCATAGAAAGGAACCCAACTAAAAAAATGAAAACCAAAAAGGGAAAAAGATTGCAACTTTTTCATCTGGGACGTTGTCGACGTACACATGCAAGCCAAGCTAAACGAGTACGCTAAAGAGGAAAGCGGAAGCAAGCGAAGTACGAAATTTATAGCAATGTACAAAGAAAGGGTTCTGGGGCAAGTCCAGGATCGAAAGAAAAACAAAAAAAGTAAAAAGGTAAAACCCACAAAGGAAAACAACAGAAAGAAGGGAACGAGCCGAAGATGGTGGACTCAAGTTAAACAAAGTGGACCAAGTTATACGGAGAGAGAAATGGGGCTTACCGGAAGACAAGGAGACCGCGGCCGGAGGTACGGGAGATTGCTTGTTGGGGGTTTTAACTTTTAACAGGGGAGAGAGCGGAGGCACCGAGTGAGTGAGTGAGTGAGTGGTTTTTTTTTATTACTATTTACCAAGTATTGTTTTTGTGTTCTTTTTGGCAAATTACTACCTAGTTCCTGCTTTTAATCGAATTCTCCTATTGGGTCTTTCCTTTCTCATAAATGATTTAGTCGTCCCTGTATTTTGAAAAAAATATTGGCCTCGGGTCCCTAGTTGACTTCAGCGCCCATTTTTTTCATTTTTTATCATGTGAATGCCTATTTTATCCTTCACAAAAAGACAAAAATAAGATAAATTTTTTTATTTTGTGAAGGCTAAAATAGTCATTTCACATGACAAAAAAAATAGGTGTTGAAGTCAACCAAGGATGAGAGACTAATATTTTTTTAAAATACATGGACGACTAAATAATTTTTCAAAAAATAGGGACCCCAAAGGAGATTGTAATTAAGACTAGAGACTAGAGAGTAATTTACCGATTTTTTAAAGTTATGGTTTTGGTGTTCAAGTAGATGCTAATTATTTCGTGACTTTAACCATGGAAAAAAATTTGTGATGACCAAGTACGGATAAAATTTTGGTAATTTGGTCATGAAGAAAATTTTCATGTTATGAATACTCACGAGAAAAAATCTTGTGTTTTGATTGGATCAAACATTTGATATTATACTTTTATATAAAATTTTGTGCGAAATCTGGACAGAGGAATATACTTGATGTACTGGTCAAATGCTTGCTTTATTTTGGATTTTTTTCAAAAAGATATTATTATTCATCGATATTTGTAAATTTGGTGTTCTATTTTTTAAAATTATCAATTTAGTGTTCACGTGATAGATAAAAAAAATTTGTGACTTGGACCATGTCAAAAAAATTTATATGTGATAATTAAGTATAGGAAAAAATTCGTGACTTGTTCTATGTCAGAAATTACCGGTAATAGCCACAGAGAAAACAGAAGTCCAAGTGAAGTGGATAAATTAAGGGATTTAGGGTTGCTTCAACACATCCATTTTGTCTCTCACGAAGTGACAATGATGGTAGGGAGGGAACTGAGGCTCTACGTTAACGATAACAGAAGAGAGTGGACAATGGTTCTGTTCGTTAGCCCTTCTATGTTCGAGAGAATCACGATGGAGGCAAACTTCAAGTGTAAGATTAAATTCAATTCGGAGAGCTTCCTTAAGGGAAGTAGTACTATCACTACCTCGCTAATCTCTACAGTGTCTCTAGCACTGAAAAGTTTGCTTCGTCATCGTCATAACAAACCTGCTCGAACCAAGCTACGAGATTTTATCCCGTGAGTAACTGAGTCACGAATTTTTTTCGTGACTTGGTTATCACATATAATTTTTTTGGTGACTCAGTCCAAGTCATGAAAAAAATTAGAGATGTAGTGTCTATTCGTTTCGAAACAAAGAGTGGAGACCACCGATGGATCGTTATATAATGACCCATTACAGTCAAGGCCAATCGATAACAACCTTATATAGGTTTTGTGTTCTCCCAGTTTCTATGAGTTGTATGTAGAAAATTGGAGAGGAAAAGATTAGCATAGCCTATAGAGAATTCAAACATCGCACGTGTAACTTGCGTGAGAAATTATCGCGTGGCACAATCCTTTATAAAAAATTTGATGATAGTATTATCAACCTAAAATTTTAAATTTTATTTTCAAAATTCTGTCTTTAATTTCTCTACCCCGTTTGTCAAAGTTTGTGGATCAATTGCCAACGTAGGGCCCGAGATGACTGAATCTCTTTGTTGAATACAAATGTGAGAAATCCATAATTTGTTCGGTAAAATTAAATACAAATAATATAGATAAGATAACGAGTGTAAATGCATACATAGTTGTGAAAAACTTAACAGTGTCTTATTTTGGCAAATTGGTGGAAGATTTCCTAAAAGTCTTAACATAATGTTATTATTATTATTATTTTTAATCATATTCTAATTCTATTCTATTACAACATATGCTTCAGCCAATGTTTGAACCTTAGACTTCCACCAACTCAACAACTCTCAATACCACTAGGCTACAAGACCACGGGTCATAATGTTATTATTATTAATATAGAAAGAAACAAGGCTTTGCCCCTCAAGATTGCAAAAAAGAAAGAAAGAAGAAGTGCGTATAAATTGGGCCCGATCCAATTTACAGCCCACGAAATCGGCCCATTCAGAATACTAAGACGGTAAGACCTAATAAATCGAAACAAGGGCATTTAAAAATCTTCGAGGAAGAAGAAGAAGAAGAAGAAGAAGAAGAAGAAGTAGTAATTTTTCCGCGAAACAAAAGAAGTGGGAAGGAAGGAAGAAGCCACTCGTTTCTCTATTTAAGCAGAGGAAACGGCGCCGTTGGACGGTTGAGGTAGTTTCTCGACGCAAGCGGTTGATATTAGTACCCTTGGATTTGTTGGATTTTTTTTTTTGAAGATTAGTTACCTTGTCATTGTACAGCCCAGCTGTGTTTTTACAGCGTAGTCGTAGTATTGGGTTTTTTGTTTCGTGTGATTAATTTTTTTTTACCGCTGTGGGTTACTGATTAAGCAGTGTCGTTTTCTTGCAGCCTGTTGAAATTAGGGGTTTAGGGTTAGTTTAGGTTTGGTTTAGGGTTTTGAGCCTTGTTGAGTATGGGAGACAGTGAGACTGCGATGGCCGAGGCGGCTGCTGAGTATACCCAGGCCGGTTACATGCCGTCTGGGTATGGGGATGCTGCCCCACCAGAGACGACAGGCTCGGGTGGTGCGTATGTTACTGGAGATTCTTCAGTTGCCGGATCTCAGCCTGCCAGTTATGTTTCTTCTGTTAACGGGGATGTTGCAGCTGGACTTGGTAGTGGTGCTTCAGTTGAGAATGGTGTTGGAGAAAGTGCTGCTGCGGGTGGTTCTGATGCTGACGATTCTGGTATGGGTTTTTCCATTTTCATGCATTGGCAATTTCTTTTAGAGATTTGGCTTCGAGAGCTGCTTGAAAAATGCTAAAAAAAGTTGTGGGAATAGGAATACAAGTTCCTAATCAGGATTGACACAATTTTTTTTTGAATTATTTCATCACTTTTATGGGAATACAAGTTCCTAATCTGGTTGTTATGGGTGTAGCTTCTGCTTCAAAAACATATCTTCATCTTGCATCAACCCCAGTTCAGATGTATAGAGTCATGGATGGAATAATCTTATTATTTAGTAGGGACTCTTACATCTTGAATGGGTTATATCTAGTCCTTTTCAGTTGTTTTTACATTGCTATGGCGCGGTTAACAATTCGGACAAATGTTTTTCACATTGATATTGCTTTTAAACAACTTTTTTTCTCTCTCCCGAATCCTGACATGTGCTGCTGTTCTCCAAACATCAATTCCTTCCTTCTATCTGACTTTGTCTATCCGTTCAATTCCAGGAATGTCAGCGGAAGAAGATCGTCTGTGGAGCATTGTGAAGACTAACTCCTTAGATTTTGATGCCTGGACTGCTTTGATAGAGGAGACTGAAAAGGCTGCAGGGGTATGAATATATAATTTTGCTGTACTGCTACTAGCTAGTTTCAGGGGTACATCATTGTCTTCTTAGGGTGATAGATCAGGGGTGTGCGAAAATTATCTGGAAAATAAAGCTTGTGGTATTATGTGATGAATTTTCAAAAGCAGGCAATATGATGTTTGTATGACTGTCTTTCTCTATTCTGGGTGCATCCGTGAAATGCAATGAGCGAGTTCAATTAAACATTCGCTTTGGCTAAATCTAGTGGACATATGGAGGAAAAAATATAGGAACTATGGGACCTGGTGTAGGAGGTAATAAATCTTGCCATGAGGGCTGAACATATTGATGAACTCTACCAATGCTGTAAGTCTGTAACTGTGATGTTGCCTGCTTCTCCTTTGTTTGTGGTTGCATTTCTAGATTGCAACGACTGTACCTGCAGCCAGCATCTTAAATTCAAGTTAAAATATGCGTTGATGTACTGATTTACATCAATCTCTTGCAGGAGCAAATCTGGAAAATCCGTAAAGTTTATGATTCTTTTTTGTCCGAATTTCCCCTCTGCTATGGTTACTGGAAGAAGTATGCAGATCATGAAGCTCGCCTAGGTTCTATGGACAAAGTTGTCGAGGTTTATGAACGAGCTGTTCTAGGAGTGACATATTCAGTCGATATCTGGTTGCACTACTGTACGTTCTGCATAAGTACTTATGGAGACCTGGACACTATTAGAAGGTAATGAAGTTTCACACGGTACTCTTATTAGGATATCTTGTGCTTTCTTGTTGCGGGGTCTTATATTCTTACTTTACTTCCGTACGCTGCAATATTGGTTCCTTCCGTTATGGCAAAAGGGTGATGTCAATGTTTTATAGATCTATTTTTGTTGATTTCCATTCCATTCATGATGGCATGATGCTACTGTGTTGCCACTTACATGTTCATCCTCTCTCTGCTTTTCTGCCTTTGTTTGTCTCATTATGCCTTTTCTCTGGATTCTCCAACCAACTTCTTCCACGATAGTTTATCCTATAAATCATGAATCTTTAATTATGACAATCTGAGGTGCTCTTCAGTTAAGGGTTATGATGGCCTGCTGCATTTCTGACATGGTATGGTTTTTATCAGTAAGGTAAATGCAGTGTTTGGAAGTGTAGTGCTGTTAAGAGTGAATTGTTCTTTGTTCAAACATTAGTTTTTAGGTGTCTTATTTTGTGGCTATTTGTAACTTGCCGGATTTATGCTAATGTTGCTCTACAATTTGTCTACTTATTCTTGTGCAACAGGCTTTTTGAGCGGGCATTAGCTTATGTTGGAACAGATTATTTGTCTTGCCCCCTTTGGGACAAGTATATTGAATATGAAGAGATGCACTCAGAATGGAGCCGTGTTGCCATGATTTACACCAGGATATTAGAAATTCCAAACAGACGGCTAGATGATTATCTCATAAGGTAATTATTTTTTTCATCATATTAAATTTAAATTCCACACTTTTGGATAAGAAGAATCATTTTACTCTTAATTCTAATTGGATGTGATAAAGATGGACGCTTAACATATCAAAGATGTTCACGTGGTATTATCTTCATGATTATCCTCTTTTCTTTCATAACATTATAATTTAGCTTTAGTATCATTGTGCTTCATTTTTAGTCTATTGTGACTACATGCTCCATGTTCTTTTTATCTTTCCTCTCATTTGAAACTGGTGATATTCTTTGTTTTCTTCTAAAATATTTTCCCAAAATTAATTTTTTTTCTTTCTTCAAGCATACGGCTGTACTTTCCCCTTCCCATCTTTCTTGTGGCCTCATTCTTCTGTTGCTTCTTCAGTTAATGCATGCATACCGATTTTTTAAGTATGCATACAATTGATGGGATGTGTTTTTACCCTTGGAAACTACCAATATGAAACTTCACAATATTGTCATGCTTCTTGCAGATTTAAAGGTCTTGCCGCAAGTCGGCCTTTATCAGAGTTGAGGACAGCTGAAGAAGTTGCTGTTGCTCAGCCTTCTCCTTCCCGACTTGTTACACAGGAAAATGAGGGAGAGGCTCATCCTGATGAGTCAGAGCAAACTTTGAAACCTGTAAGTGCTGGCTTAACAGAAGCGGAGGAGATGGAGAAGTATATTGCCGATAGAGAAGAGATTTATAAGAAAGCTAAAGAGTTCGATTCTAAGATCTCTGAATTTGAAAATGCTATTAGGAGGCCCTACTTTCATGTGCGGCCCCTTAATATTGCAGAGCTTGAAAACTGGCACAACTACCTGGATTTTATAGAAAAAGAAGGTGACATCAACAAGGTATTTGATTTTGTTTGTTCTCCGTCTTTATTATTTTCATCTGGTTTTTAGTTTATAGTTGTCTTTCTTATACAATGACTTACAGTTAAGTAATACTGCTGCATCATTGCCTTTTTGGCTAAACCGTTCGATGAAGCAACTTTTAATACGGGATATTGAACTGAGACTAAAGCATGGGCCTTCGATTTGGTTGCTATGAGGCTAAGTACTTCAAACCCTCATTTGTCAGTGGACATTCTAGGTTCGTCATTGTACTTTAAGTGTTCTTTGTCTTAAAAGCTCATATGTTATGCATGCAGGTATCTTCTTCTCTTCCTAACCATCTGTCTGTCAGGCAAGAGGGGTCCCTCCCATGTTTGAGGGGCCTTTCTGTTCCCCGATGGAGTATCTCTGATGCGTTTCTCCTTTGTGCTGTGACTTTTCACTTTGTTGATGTTGTTTTGGCTATATATAGTATATATCTATGAGAAATCACCATTACTTTTGTGGATCAGGTGGTCAAGCTGTATGAGAGATGTCTCATTGCATGTGCCAATTATCCTGATTTCTGGATCCGGTATGTGTCGTGCATGGAAGCCTTCCAAAGCATGGATCTCGTAAATAATGCACTTGCTCGCGCAACTCATGTGTTCGTCAAGGTATGGATCTGCTTTTTTGGTGCAATGAATGTTACATCTGTCCCGAATTGTATTTGCTTCCAGACAAATGATGTCAAAATTATAACCGTCTTGGCATTTTCCAGTCTTTTTCTGGAAAAAGAGTGTTCATTTTGTCTCCTGCACTTGAAATTGCAATCTTAATTTGATGAATTTTTAATTATTGAGAAAGTGGTGCCCGCTGATATGAGATCATTTAGCATCTTTTAGTTTCCATTTGGTGTTAATATATATTTCGTTTTGCTGAATTCAACAGCGACAACCAGATATTCATCTTTTCGTTGCTAGATTCAAAGAGAAGAGTGGGGATATAACAGGTGCTCGAGCTGCATACCAACTAATACACACGCAAATTACGCCGGGTCTTCTCGAGGCTATTGTTAAACACGCTAATATGGAACATCGTGTGGTAAGAGATTGTCTCTGTCAATTTGTGTGTTTATGCATGTGCGTGTAAACGTGCTGTGACAGTGTTTAGCTATAAGATATATTCATCAGTCGCATATCATATACTCTGGCTGCTCTTTGATATTGCAGGGGAATAGCGAAGATGCTTTCTCTTTATATGAGCAGGCAATTGCCATCGAGAAAGGGAAAGAGAATTCTCAGGCTTTACCAATCTTATATGCACAATACTCCAGGTTTCTACTTTTGGTAAGTCTTCTTATTTCTATCTGCTTGTGTATTTTTTTGCGAGAACGACTTTGTTGTTGGCTTTAGAGTTAAATGTTCAAGGATTGATTCTTGTTTGAATCTGAAGACAACACGTATAAACTTAGTTGATTGCAGTTAATATTGTTTGCCATGATTAATTATCATGCTTATTCATAAATTTAGGGTTTTGTGATGATTCCTTTTCTTCTTTATTTAAGTTGCAAGTGATAAATTGCTTGCATGGCAACTCCTCACTGATTCAGTGAAGTGATTGTTGTTTATAATATTTCAGATGAATAATTTTTTAACATCTCCATGGTAGGTTTGTGGAAACCACGAAAAGGCTAGGGAGATTCTGTCTGAAGCAATAGAGAGTGTCCAGCTATCAAAGCCGCTACTCGAGGTTCTCTCTCTCTTCCTCCCCTCACCCACCCAGCCACCCACTCATACTACCTGTGGTCCTGTGCACAGAGTGTAATCATTATTTATTGCGTCTTATACCTAAAGGGTGACCTTTCTCTTCCCATTTTCAGGCCCTGATACATTTTGAATCCATTCAGTCTCTTCAAAAGCGGACAGACTACATTGATTCATTAGTTGAGAAGTTCATCAACCCCAGCTCAGATAACATTCATGTTGGAAGTGCTGCTGAGAGAGAGGAGCTATCGTATATTTTCTTGGAGGTATTTTTCTATTAAAATATTGTTTTGGGAGCTGGCTTTCCAGGAAAGTATTGGGTGCTTTAATTGTTCATGATTGATATTGGAAAGACCAATGACTTGACATTCTCATTGATATTTTCAGTTTCTGGACATGTTTGGAGATGCACAATCTATAGTTAAGGCTGAAGATCGGCATGCCAAGCTCTTCCGGGCACACAGGAGCAGATCAGATCTTAAAAAGCGTCAAGCAGAAGATTACTTATCTTCAGACAAGTCAAAGCTAGCGAAATCTTACAGTGAAAGCAATGCACAACTTGTGGGCGCATATCCAACCGCCCAAAATCAATGGCCAGCTGGTTATGGTGTGCAGCCTCAAGCTTGGTCTCCCGCTACACAAGCACCAGCACAACCGTGGAATGCTGCTGCGTATGGCCAACAAGTATGGTGCTTTATAAACATTTTAGCTTGTCTTTGATGGCTTGTGAGCTAGATAAACATTTTTGCATTCAGCATGTTCTTCTCATGGAACTCTGTTGTTTTTTGTGCATAAGGCTGCATATGGTGCATATGGTGGTTATACAAGTGGCTACACTGCCCCGCAAGTGACAGTGCCGGCTCCTCAAGCTGCTGGTTATGCTGGCTATCCTTCCACATATCCTGCACAGGTTTGAAACCCCAAGCAATTATCAATATTTTTAGTGCTTAAAAGTTGTCGTTGTTGGTTGGCATGTAAATTTCTTTCCCTCTGTTCTTTCCTGTAGTTCTTGTCTTGCTTGGTTTTCTGCCATGTTAAGTGCTGAGATTCAACCGTGCCACTAATCTTCCTCGTTATATCAATTCAGCAGGCCCTTCCCCAGCAGAGCTACGCACAACCTGCAGCGGCAGTGTTGGCCCCTGTGCAACAGCCAGCTGCTATCCCGCAGCCCTATTATGGTAGCTACTACTGAGTTGCTGGACATTTGAAGGCCATATTACTTCTCCTCTGTGCTCAAGTTGCTGGACAGTAGATGCTGCTGGGTTGTACGGATGGGACAAGGAAACTTGTGAACAGTAATTGCCTGGTCCTTCGGATTTTGTATTTTGCAGTCTGTCCACACAATCCTGCTAATGTTTCTGATTAGTGGCAGAAAGTTTGGCGCTTTTGGTTGGATATTCAAGTAAACCTATATAGTTATATTTGGTAGTCACCTTTCTTCCCTAAACCAGAAAGTTTATGTAGACGTCGATCACGGCCATGTTACTCCTTTTTTAAGGTAAATTTTTTGCTCACACCAAGATTCGAATCGTGGGTTTTTGGGTTTTTGAAATTGTTAATTGTACATGTCTTGTGCCGTTGAATTAAATGTGATTTAGACATCTATACCGATGTTTTAAAACGTGTGGTTGGATCGGCGATCCGAGTGCCAATATGGACTCATCCCGGGCCGCTGTACTGAAATATCCGGAGGTGTACGTTCCTACATATCAAAAGCCTCAAGTTTTATCTTCCCAATGCTGAGCTCCGGTTAAAGGTACTAGCCTCTGTCATCGGCACCGGGGCTGAGGATTGCCAGAGGCCTTCTCCGACTGGAGGATCAGCTCGTCGGTAGCTAGATTGCATGCTTGGCCAAGATGCAGCCCTCTGGCTGTAGAAATTCAAGAGTTGGTTTAAATGCTCTTTAGCAAAAGAAGCAATATGCCTGAGCGTAGACTAGTGACGGGGTTAGAGATATACAAATTACTCCATATTCGAATTGGCGTAAAAATATATCAACTGTTTAAGATTTGACATAATTACATTTTAAAAATTCTAACTTTAAATTTGGTTAAGCTTAAAAAAAATAAACCGAAGGAATCATTAATTCCCATATATAATACCCAAGTAGTTGATCTGGATCATGACTCAGAGCAAGTCAATGGATGCCACGACCAACCAAAGCGACGGCCATGATTGAAGGAAGAGTCCTCCACCTCCTCCACTGTCACCTCAGCAACTATTCCTTTTACCATATGTGGCGCAACCGTCATCAATTGTAAAAGTTCTCTACCAAAAATAACCAACATTACCACAATGCACTAACAACAAATCTACCCTTCAAGTTTCGTACAAACCAAAATCTACCATTTTAGTAACTTCCCATATTCACTGATCCTAAAAGTTAACAATATAAAAGCATAATATGAAATTTGAGATTTCCATCTTTTCTCGGCTTACAAAATAAAAATAGATAATTATAATACTTGTATATTAAAAAAAATTATAAACAGATCTATCTCCACTTCCCCTACAAAAAACCCTTTTGCCTCCTCCCTCTCGGAGTCTCGGTTGTCTTAAAACAGCAGCAGAAGGACCAAAACCCTCGCCCACGAAAAGGGCATCTATAAACCCTGAAATCCTATCTGGGTTCCCTTCCTTTTGGGGTTAGTTTCCTCTATAAGCAGTAAAGATCGAGACTTTATCTGTAGTTTTTTGGATCTGCGACCCGTTAGTGCCGAAGAATGGCGTCTTCTTACCCGGGACCAGTTAGTGCAGTTCAGGTCTGAAAGTTCAGTTCTTTCTCAGTTTATGTTTACGAAGAAAGATAAAGTAGTGAACTTGTTCTTTGGGAGTTACGGGGTTTTGGTGTTTTTGAATATTTTTTATGTTTTGAAAGTTGGTTTTTGGTTGTTTTGGATTAGGTGGGGTCGTACTTTGTGGGGCAGTACTACCAGGTGCTTAAGCAGAAGCCGGATCTAGTACATCAGTTCTATGCAGATGCCAGCTCCATGATGCGGATCGACGGGGATTCCTCCCAGACTGCTTCCACTATGCTGGTTACTGCTCCTTACTTAATTTCCTTTCTTTTATAGGTTTTGATGTTGCGTGCTTAACGTTTGTGCGTGCTTCGTGTTTTGGTGTTTCCTAGGGCTGTCTTAGTTTTCTACATTTTTTTTTACGTTGAATTGATGGTTATGCTTTCATTCAGAAGTCCACTGATGAGAAAACTTGGGATTTGTATTAGCTGGTCTTTTGTGATCCACATTCTGTTTATTGTCATGTGACAGCTGATGCATATTTTTCTGTCTTCAGGATATCCATACGCTTGTCATGTCCCTAAATTTTACTGCAATAGAGATCAAGACAATCAACGCTCTCGAGTCATGGGAAGGAGGAATTCTCGTAATGGTTTCTGGCTCTGTCAAGACAAAGGATTTAGTCGGGAGGAAGTTTGTGCAGAACTTCTTCCTTGCTCCTCAAGAGAAGGGCTACTTTGTTCTTAATGATATTTTTCAGTTCATTGAAGAGGAAATCATCTACCAGCAGCCCCCGGTGACCATGCCCTCAGAAAATGCTTACCATCCTCATTCAATTCCTTTATCTTCGGAAGACAGTTTTTCTGCTCAGTTAGAGGCTTCTAGTCAGATGCCAGAGCCTTCTGGTTAGTATTGATGCAACTTCCTGTCTTTGGGATTCTGAGTTTCTTGTCTGAAAATTGAAAGAGACCGGTGCACCTTGAGCCTCTACTTAATAAACTTAAAGAAGTGTGTAGTTGGAAAGTGCAAGAGGAAGATGGACATTTAATGAATCTGGCTGGTTATAGATCAGAAAACACAAAATAGCAAGAGTCATCACTCATATTTTGAGATGGTGTAGCTTTTTGGTTGAACCTCGAGAGTCTGAAACAGTTGTTCATTTGCTTGCATTTCCTTGTTGTCAGTTTTGTTTTGCACCTGTAATGCTCTCCTTTTGTGATTGTGTTTTCATTTTATTATTATTATTATTATTATTATTATTATTATTATTGGTTTAGCTGTATATTTTTTCATTAACAATTATGTTGACAGGTTCTGATTATGTTTTGGTGGAGAGAGCAACGGAGTATGTGAATTTGGTTCACATACAAGACGATACAGTGGACAAATACAGTCTAACCGAGCAACAGCAGCAGGACTATGGGAATGAAGTTGTTGTCGAAGAGGCTCCTGAGGAGCCTCATGCTTCATTCCATCGAGTTGTCGATGCTGTACAAGATCCTCCGGCTGCTGTAGTTGAGAATAATGTGGAGGATCAGCCAAAAAGAACTTACGCTTCCATTGTATGCACTTACCTTCTGATTTTTCTGTTCATGTTTTGTTCCTGTGCTACATGTTTGATAAAATTGTTTCCTTGCACATTCTTTTTGTTCTCCCCTCTATTTAAGATTGTAAATCTTTGCTTACTCTTGTTCGTTGCAATGATAATTAAATGTAAACATGAATTGAAATATATAAATGAAAGTAAATCTAATGTAACTTTGGGAAGGATGAAAATGCTGAAATATGTTACTTATTTACAGCCTGCCATAATGTAGACTTAGACAATTTATCTACTTTACTGATTACTCCTTTTTTATACATCCTGTGGCGGCTGCAGAGCTAATTTTTGTTTCATTGATTGGTATTTATAGCTACGAGTTGCCAAGGCGCATGCTGCACCCTCCCCTGCTGCTCACCCAGTTGTTAACAAGATTGCCTCAGCTTCTTCAGACTGGAATCATGTACCACAATCCACTGTTCCACCGTCAGACACAGTCTACTCATATGTCCCTGAATCAGGGGCTGATGGCGCAGAAGAAAGTTTGGGACTGGACGAAGGTTATAATTTCCCCGACTTGCACATATAGATTTATGTTACTGCATTGAACATTTCAAATAGTGCTATGGTGAAGTACTGTTTAGCAAACCTCTTGCTATTATGCTGGGATAATTTTACTGTTAAGTGTTATTTACGATATAGTTAAAACAGTTTGCAGTAGATGTTATGGGAAATATAAGCATCAATCTTTCTGCTGCGTTTTTTATTTCAGGTGAACCAAAATCTGTGTATGTTAGAAACTTGCCATCTGATGTTACTTCTGAGGAAATCGAAGATGCATTCAGACACTTCGGCGTTATTAAACCAGATGGCGTGTTTGTTAGAAACCGCAAGGTACAGTTGATTTTCTCATCATGCATTTCATTTGGTGGGTTTCCATGGTAAATGTCGTGAATCCAAAAGGGTAATTGATGATGCAGGATGTGGTCGGCGTTTGCTATGCTTTTGTTGAATTTGAAGACCTTCAAAGTGTTCACAACGCAATCAAGGTTTAGAATCTTTTCAACAACAATTTCTTCCGATCTTAATAGTTTAGATAGCACAACATTGATTTGTTTTTGGTCTACTGTAATTTTGTGAACATGCCTAATGTTGGTTTTCATCTTTAGGCATCTCCAATTCAACTGGCTGGAAGGCAAGTCTTCATCGAGGAAAGGAGACCGAACAGTGGTATTGCTTCTCGGGGAGGAAGTATGTACTTTATGGCTTCCCCTTTTTGCCGACTCATATCGCTCTTTGACAGTAGTTTTATCCTAAAGTTTTCATTCTCCGGTGCTTCGTTTGATTTTTTCTGATGGATTGCATTGAACTTGATTGTTCTGATTCATTTTAGGAGGAAGAGGCCGCGGCAGGGTCAGTTATCCTTCAGATGCCACAAGGGGCCGTTTTGGTCCCCGCAGCACTGGCGGCAGGGGCAGCAACCAAGATGCCGCTGAGTTTGGCAGGCCACGAGGAAACGGCGTCTATCAGCGTGGTCCAAGGTAGATGGCTACGTCATTGACGAAAGTGACGGGCGTTAGCCTCTTGGGTCCAATTCTAGTGTACTTTTAGCTGGAGATGATTCAGGTGTTTTGAGGTTGTTTTGCATTTAAATGATATCCGCGTAGTGTTTCGGGAGGGATGTTTGCCTTCTGAGATGTGTTCTTTTGCAAGCAGTGTAAGAGACATTTCGTGATAATCCCCCCATGTTATAGATGCGCTTTAATATCCACCTGAACGGTTCTTTTAATACGCAATTCAGGTTGGAAATTTTGGTGGGAATCTGATTCTCTTTTCATGAAGTTACCTTGTGTCTACTTTTTTTCCATCATCGTATTCATGAAATTGGTCTCTCTTGGATTTACAATTCCGGTGACATGATCAAGTTCGAGTTTGTATCATGTTTGCTGCTTATTCCATGAAAAGGATGTTCTGTAGAATATCTTTATATCTTCTGGTGGTTACAATCTGTCCAGTATCTTTAAGCTGGTGCATTACAGCAGAGCTCCAGAAGTGTTATAGCTACAGCTGCTATAGCTTCTCTATCTTCTTACCGTCCTCTGCAAAAATCCCGAGTATCAAGCTGTTGCAGAAGCAATCGGTCCTTGGCGGAAACTGGTAGGCATCCTGTTGAGATTGTGTGGTGCTTGGCATTAACCCTCGTCATCATCCTCGTCTACTTCCCACAGGAAGGCAGCATATGCTGCATGAACATGACTGCAGCAGACACGAAAATGGTTAAGAGCGTCATTGGCCTGCTGAAAGATGGCGACTGTGAACACAAACCTGTCCTCTGGAGCGGCTTCAGCTGCGCGCTTGAAGTAGGCCATGGCTCTATCTTCATCACGGTGTAGCTCCCATACAAGTTTTGCGTATTGCGATAGGATTTCACCGTCCCCGGGATCTGCTAAGATTGCTCGGGAGTAGTACTCTTCTGCTCCGGGTAGATCTCCTTTAGACTGCCGGCAATTGCCATCAATTCATTGTTACTATCCGCGTTATGATTAACTTGTAGCAGTTTCTTAAGATGGCGGATTAAGAAGGCACACAAGTCTAACCTGATAAAGGAACTGAGCATAGTTTCGGAGAAACAATGGATTTCCGGGATTTTGCTGCAGCATCCTCTTGTAGTACTCCTCTGTTTGGTTCATGTCCCCTCCATCTCCACCAAGAAAATGAGACCTGCCGCTGTCATGGCCGCCTCTGCCGCCACCTCCAAATCCATTACCGATATCACTGTCTATGCCAAGACCTCTAGCTAGGTACATCTCTTTGTTGGCCGGTGTTCTGTCATCTCGAAATCCAGCATTCCAACTTCTTTCGATCACTCTAGCCTGCTCAGTCAAAACCAGGTTCATGACATTTTCAACTTGTTCTTCCTCTTCCTCATCTAGAAAGTCATCCAATTCACTCTCATCGTCATCCTGATAGTCTTCTTCATCCTCATACCGGCCCTTCGGACCGTAGTACGAAAAAGATGGAATTGTTTCCAACATCAAA
>SOPF01024667.1:0-45447 GCA_012979155.1 Hypericum perforatum | reverse complement strand
TGAAGAAAAGGAACAAAGGACAGAACCAAATCGAGAGGAACCAAACCCAGATAACGGTAATGTGAGGGGTGTTTAATGAGTCAAACAAACGGTAAGTAGGGTCATTGATTTCTTTTCTTTGTTTTTTTTTTTACTTTTTTCCAAGGTAAATCGTCCTTGATACCAGGTCGTTTTTTTGTTAAAAAATGCCAACCTTGTGAGCTGCTCGATTTTCAATCGGACCGGATAGTTTAACCAGAAAATAGTTAATAATTTTATTTTTTTAATTTTTGATTTGAAACTATCCATTTGTATGAATAATTTATTTGAAATATTTTATAACAATTGTTTTGTTTATATATTATTATTAATTTATTATATAAAATTTTTACTTCTATACCTATATATATTTCAAAAAATAAAAAATAAAAGAAAACATATCTAATCTAACCAATAGTTGGATTGATTGGACCGGAGATTGGGTCAAATTTTGAGTAGACTTCCGGGTCATTTTTAGAAAACCCTGCTTTTTCTCATAAATAAAATCAAATTTTGGGAAAAGAAAGAAAAAAAAAACATAGGAGAGAGAGAGAGATCGGGGAGGGTGGATCCGAATCCAATAATATTCTCCCTCTTTTCCAAGATTTTAAAAAATGACCCGAGCGTTGACTCAAAAATTTAGTCTGACCTTTAGGTCGACTGGTCTGATCGGTTAGATTGTCAGTTGAACCAAGGATTTTTTCTTCTGATTTTATTTTTTTGAAAAATATATAGGTATATAAATAAATAAATTATGTAATAAACTAATAATAACACCATAAATTAAAAATAATATACAAACATATCAATGTTTTAAAAAATATCAAATAAAGTTTTCATCCTAATGGATAATCTCGAATCGAATATAAAATATTTAAAAATAAATATTTTTCGGTTAAACTATTTGGTCCGACCAGATTTTTTAAACAAACTATCCGATTTGACCTAAATTCGAACGATTCGCAAGGTGGGCGAGTTTATGTCCAAAACTGTTATGGTTTTCATTCTGATTCGTGGTTCGATCGATCGAACCGTACTTTTTAAAACTATACTTTTTTTTAGAATAAGAAACTTCATTCATTGATAATAAGCCATCCGGCATCTACAAAGTTCAGCTATGGAAAAACAATAAAAATAATTCAGCCCCTTCGCTATGGTACTTCCCTATCTGGATCTGGCCATGGATGGGAGCGGTAATCCATCTTTCGTGAAGATCTCTTCCAGAAATAGAGTAGTTTTTCATTAGTGACCATGCAGTATACCATAGAGCTAAACAAAAATAGAGATCCAAATAGAATTAAAACAACTCGAAAAACAACAAATAACCAAAACAAACTCTCACTAGGGGAGACAAAAACTCTCACAAGGAGAGACTCACTCCGTTATTCAACGGAAGAAGCAGGACAAAATAAATAGAAAGAAAAACAAAAACAAACGGTGAACAGTATTCTCAAGAAGTCGTGGAAACAGCAGTCGAGGACGAACCCACCGTGGAGAGTGAAGAGCAAGGGAAGAGGCCGGCCCGGTATGAGCCTCCTCCCTTACCTGGAAGCCAAGAAGTGGCTAGGTTTTTTGAGAGAGAAAAGCGGCTAGGTTTTTTGGGAGAGAAAAAAACTATGCTTTTTTTTGGTAAACTAAAAACTACGCTCTTTTCACGTTTGGGGATTTAGATTTAGAAGACAAAAGTACCAACCAGCCGTTACCGACACTGTAGGCCCCGCTTTCTCCATTTTATTCTTGTTAACGCTTTGCCATCTCCTCTTATTTCTTTGCTTTTTTATTCACATAACTTTGTGTTTTTTTTTTAATTACTCGATGCATATGTTTATGTATTTTATTTTAATTAATTTTGAAATACTAAGCTTTAAGAAGCCGTTAAATTTTTACTAGAAATGTTTTAACATATTTCAAATATTTTTTCTGACCCGAGAGTTAATTAATTAATGGAGGTACCAATTAACATAAGTATATTCTTTTTCCTAATATAACATAGACCATATCATATTCTAAAATAT
Source organism: Hypericum perforatum (assembly GCA_012979155.1). Taxonomy (NCBI): domain Eukaryota; kingdom Viridiplantae; phylum Streptophyta; class Magnoliopsida; order Malpighiales; family Hypericaceae; genus Hypericum; species Hypericum perforatum. The sequence continues at coordinate 43,414 of SOPF01024667.1, read as the reverse complement.
ATTTTTACCACAGTTTTTAATTTAGCATGTTAGTCACCAGTGAGACTGTGAGAGTCAAGATATTATATTCAAAAAATAAATTTGATTTTAAGTTATAAAAAACTGAATTCTCTAAACAAAATCTTTACATCAAATTTTATTAATAAAAAATATAACATTAAAAACACTATCTTAACCAGAATTTGATAGCTATTTGTATTTGTTATTAGTAATATATATTTTATCAGGTTTAGAATGAACTGTAAAGATAACCAATCCATGATTGCCCAGAGTTTGATAACTATTTGTGTTTGTTATTAGTAATATATATTTTATCACGTCTAAAATGAATTGTGAAGATACCTAGTAGTGCCGGAAACATGTGAGTCCCATTGGAACTCATAATTGATTTCCGCAAGAGAAGGACAAAATTCTTTGCAAAATAGTATGGTGGTTTCACATCAATCCCTTTTTTTATTTTCCTTTTTACCCGACTTTACAAATGTCATCTTCATATTGGACTAAGCTAGTATAAACTAAGGACAGCCTTCCGGAAATGTTGCCATGATCATTATGCTCAAATAAAAAAAATCATTGTGTTCTTCCTTTCACTTTATTCTCCGGAGCACAAACGCCATTTTTCTTCATCTCTTATCAAACACTAAAAAAAAAACATAAATGGAGGAGAGTCGCAACAAGTACAGACTCACTCGTTCCACCAACCTCTCACCTACCAACTTCTTCTTTCTCCTCCTCCAATCTCTTCTTCTTATTCTCTTGTCCCAATTGATTCCACTATCTAGTGGACAAGAACCTGTTGGGTATGGCTATGTTCTTACAGCGGTGAGTTCTAATGTAAGAAGAGGGTCGCTAACAGCTGAGCTTGGCCTTGTCGGTTCTTCCTCCATTTATGGTGATGATATCCCTGGTCTCACACTTTCTGTTAGGTAAACTAGAAATTGTTCAGAATTTTGATTAAGCTTAAATAACTTTTTGACCCACTAATCAATTTGTTTGTTGGTATTAAGATTCGTTAATTACTGATGTTTCTTTTACTAGTTCACAAGTAACAAATAGGTTTTGATGGCAATGAATATTGATTTTCAGTATTATTGTTCAGATTAGAAAAGGTCAGACAACTAATTTACTGGACATTAGATTTGTTCTCTCTTGTGTTAAATAATATTTGTGCTCTTATCTTATCATATGTATCTGGAATATGACGTTCCGTTTTTTATTCTCCCTTTTAAATATATTTGATTCAATTCGAAATTGATTTCCAATGTCTTTCTCCCAGTTAATCAAATTGGTTACGGCTCTTCCAAGTCTCTGTTCGCTTAAATTAAATTTTATTTTTGGATTCAACATGGGAGGTCCAAAGTCCTAACTTTATCTTATAGTCTAATTTAATCGGGTCTTTTGGAATTTTTCATTGATTGGTGGGGTTGGTTGCAGTCTTCTAGAAATATAAAAATATTCCAGCACAACGTGTATACAGTTTCCTCACTATACTCCAATCACGAGATTGATGATTAAATTTCAAATACTGCATCATATTATTTTGTCGATGTAAAATGCGTCATATTTAATATAACTTGATGGATGACTTTTTATTTGAAGGTTAACTAATTACTTGGTTCTTCCTTCAAAAAAAAACACTAATTACTTGGTAGCTAAGTATATCACACTGATGGTTATTTTACAATTTTTACTATGGTCTGATTTTAGAACCATAATTGTCTGTTCGAGCAACATATGTAAAAATGGTATGAAAATGTAATTATAAAAATTTATATTGCAGCTTCGAGAAGAAAGACAGATTAAGAATCCGAATAACAGATTCGGAGAAGCAAAGATGGGAAATCCCACAAGAAATAATCCCACGCCACCAACCAAAACCACAGCAAAATGTATTATTACAAAGGAGGAACTCATTTCACTACCACAACCACCGGATGCTCAGGGCCTCCGCCAACCTCGACTCCGACCTCTCCTTCACCCTCCACAACACCACCCCGTTCGGCTTCTCCGTCGTGCGCAAGTCATCCGGCGACACACTCTTCGACACCTCTCCGGACCCTACGAACCCCGCCACATTCCTCGTCTACAAGGACCAGTACATCCAGCTCTCCTCTATTTTACCATCGTCCAGGTTCGCATGAAACCAGTATTACTTATAAACTTAGTTACTTTCCAACTACAATTTTAATTTGCTACTTGGCTAATCTTGTTTTGTAAAATTAATTTTGTTCAGAACAAAGTAATTTACACACGTAAGAAAGATAATTTACGTTCTTGAACTAGTACACGGTAAAATTTGATTGTGAACGTTCTGAAAGTAATTTCGACACAGCAGATAATTATATTATTTTGGACCAGTACATGATAAAACTTGAAAGTTTATTCCATTGTATTACTAATGAATTTGTTGGTCTTAAAAGATTATTCCATTGTATTACAAATGAATATGTTAGTGTTACTTGGAATATGTTAGCGATTTTAGATTGTTACATGGTAAAATTTGATCATGGACATTCTCAAAGTAATTTAGATTATAGGATAGTACATGATAGACAATAAAATTTGGCCATTAGTTTAACTGGTTAAAAATTTGCATTATCTCGGTTTTAAATTTATGACTCTCAAGACATTATCAAAAAAATCATTTATTTAGGTATGAACATTAGGGATGGCAAAATACTCAATGGGTCATGGGTAAGCTATGGATTTGTGTATATTAATTTTAATAGGATCTGCATATGGATTGTCCAACTATCCATAAACTCATTAGTTAGACCATATTCATATATCTGTTAGTTAAATCTTTATTTTATTATGAAAATAATAATATATATAAATTAACTAAAAATATTCTAGCGTCTAATTAGACAAACCTAATAGCTAACCAAAAAACCTTAATCCTAACCAAAAAAATTAATTTGATAATAATATATTTTATCAAGTTTATGATTTAAGCAAATAGTGTGAAATATGCTTCAGTTATTAATGATGTCGATAGTGAAATTTTAGGTATATATATAATTTTATTTTTATGAGAATATCAAATTTTAAATAATTAATTAAGTAATTAATTTTGTTATTCAGGTGTAGAATTACATGAGCAAGAAATAAATTACATGAGCAAGAAGATAATCATACAGACTTATTCAGAAGTCACATGAAAAATTAGCATTATTTTTGAAATGTGTATTTAACACTTATTATTGATTATGAATAAGTCAAATGAAAAATTAGCAAAAACATTTATTTTTGAACTTTGTATTTAACACTTATGAGTTTATTGATTATTATTAAACCATGTTTATATAGTTGGTTAAATGATATTATTTGATTTAAATTTAGTTTAATATTTTTTTTTATTATATAGACTTTATTTTTTTCTTAATTTTTATTTTGACTATATTAAAATTAAAAAGTTTAGATCTAAAGTAATGGGTCTATGGATAGGACATGGATTTTCAATTAGACCCTAAAGTCCCTAGGGTATGAGTTCGAATCTTTCTAAAAGAGAGACAAAGAGTACTACAAAAATATGGTATGGATTAGATACTATCAATATCTTACCTAAAAATAAGATATGTATCTAACTAAAAAAAACTAAGGTATGAATTAGATACTATTAATCTCCTACCCTACTCATTGCCATCCCGCTCGATTCTAAATAGGAGATTATTACGACAGGTCATCCATCTATGGTATCGGAGAGCACACAAAGAGCACGTTCCGACTTGTCCCTGACACCAGCCAGACGTTGACCCTGTGGAACGCCGACACTGGCAGTCACATATCTGACGTCAACCTGTATGGTTCACAGCCATTTTACATGGATGTCCGGTCATCTCCTGTGGCTGGTAGTGCACACGGGGTGCTATTGATGAACAGCAATGGAATGGATGTCGTTTATGGAGACGAAAGAATAACATACCAGGTGATCGGCGGTATAATTGATTTGTACATTTTTGTTGGGCCAACGCCCCAGTTGGTCATCCAACAGTATACTGAGCTCATCGGTCGGCCTGCTCCTATGCCTTATTGGTCATTCGGTACGTACATTTACTATTTTATAGTTTTCTACTAGTTTTTAAGAGCAAAGTCTGAAAAAAAATTTATCGATGAGAATTGATACAAATCACATTGTACGTAAATATCTTTAAATTTTTTTGATTTTAAGAGTCAAGAATAAAAAGACATTATTAAAAAAATATTCTTTAAAAAGAATTTGATAGTGCTTGACTTGAAATATATTCAACAAAAAAGCCAGAAAATTTATAGAATAGAATTGATTTTCTTACTACAATAAACATCCACTTTCTTGACTTTAGATTTGTTAAAATTATCGCGTCGTTGATCACAAATTGTTTATGCAATGCCTCAATTATTTTTTTCCTTATTGTTTCCTAAATTTTCCACGTAGGATTCCACCAGGGCAGATATGGGTACAAGAGCGTGTCGGTTCTTGAAAGCGTGGTCGCTGAGTATGCAAATGCCAATATCCCACTTGAAGCGATTTTTGCAGATATCGATTACATGGATGCCTACAAGGATTTCACTCTCGATCCTCTCAATTTCCCCGCCGATCAAATGAAAACATTCGTCTACAAACTTCATGCAATTGGCCAAAAAATTGTTGTCATAATTGACCCCGGTAAGTTCTTTCTTAGATCGACTGATGACAAAGTATTGATTTAATTAAATTAGAAAAATGTTTTGCCGTTGTTTGTAATCTAGCATGAGTTAAACTTGGATTAGTCGATTAATATGTGACAACAATATGTAGTCATCATAGATCCCGGTGAATTCGTGCATAGATTAACACCGACTATTGGTGTTGGATAATCATATATTTCATATTGAATTGCAGCAATACATATGAATTGGAACACGGTAAGAAAATGTTTTTCCGTAGTTAGAGCTGCATGAGTTAAATCCGGAATAATCGATTAAGTGAATTTTCAAGTGACATTGTGTCAACATGCAAATCAGCTTTCTTATAAGAAGTTAGATTAACGGTTAAAGGTTGATCTAATACTAGGAAAAAAAATAATATATATATATGCTTTGAAATTCGTTATAATGACCGAAAGTGTGTATCGGAATATCATGTTGCTTTCTCAGTATTATCTAATGTGATGGTTATTCCTCTTCAGGTATCAGTATAAATGAATCATATGCCACTTACACAAGAGGCATGGAAGCCGATGTCTTCATCAAGCGCGACGGGGTTCCATACGAGGGCGTCGTCTGGCCCGGACCGACCTACTTCCCGGACTTCCTCAACCCGAAAGCCCAGGCCTGGTGGGGCGAGGAGATCCGAATCTTCAGTGATCAGCTCCTCCCGGTCGACGGACTCTGGATCGACATGAATGAGCTATCCAACTTCAGAACATCGCCGCCCACACCGAATTGCACTCTCGACAATCCGCCTTACAAGATCAACAACTGGGGAGTGCACAGCCCTATCAATGTCAAGACCGTCCCGGCGTCCTCCCTGCATTATGGAAACGTCACGGAGTACAATTTTCATAACATGAATGGCTTACTGGAGGCCAAGGCGACACAGGCTGGTTTGATCAATGCAACAGGCAGAAGGGCATTTGTGCTCAGCAGGTCGGCTTTTGTCAGTTCGGGGAGGTTTACCGCGCACTGGACAGGCGACATTCGCTCCACCTGGCATGATTTGGCTAACACGATTCCTGCCATATTGAGCTTCGGACTCTTCGGGATTCCAATGGTTGGTTGTGATATTTGTGGTTTCAATGATGATACTAATGAAGAGCTATGTCGACGTTGGATTCAGGTATAATAACCCGAACTCGAGACTTCTGTTTAGGTCTTTACCAGTAAATGACTTGAACATCCACGTGACTGACGCAGGTAGGTGCATTTTATCCCTTCGCAAGAGTTCACTCGGACATATACTCGATCAACCAAGAGCTTTATCTCTGGGAATCGGTGGCTGCCTCAGCCAGGAAAGTTCTCGGCCTCCGATACCAGCTGCTTCCGTACTACTACACTCTAATGTACGAAGCTCACATCAATGGGACACCGATCGCAAGGCCGCTCTTCTTCTCATTCCCGGAGGACACCAACACGTACGGAATCAGTCATCAGTTCCTGATAGGCAGAGGGGTGCTGGTGTCACCGGTTGTAGTTTCGGGGGCTACCACGGTGAAGGCATATTTCCCTGCAGGGAACTGGTTCAGCCTGTTTAACTATTCCGAATCGGTCAGCGTAGAAGCAGGTAGGAACATCACACTTGGTGCACCTGATGATCACATCAATGTCCATGTCAGGGAGGGGAACATCTTGGCAATGCAAGGGGAAGCAATGACCACGGAAGCTGCTCGGAAAACACCTTTTCGGCTCCTGGTGGCGGTTAGCGACAAGGAGAACAGCACGGGGGAGGTGTTCTTGGACAATGGGGAGGACATAGAGATGGGAGGAGGCGACGGGGATTGGAGTTTGGTCAGGTTCAGCGGCGGGATATCCGGAACCACTACATCAGTCGGATCAGAAGTCTCGAATGGCGGGTTCGCTCTGAACCAAGGTTGGATTATAGAGAAGGTGAGTTTTGTTGGGTTGGACAAGGAATGGAGTGGTAAGGATTACCAGATACATGTTAGGACAGGATCCAACTCCAGTGAGATGAATCCAATAGCAAACTTAATCTCAGATGGGCCATTTTTGACTGCTGAGATATCTTTACTCTCTCTTCAGTTAGGGCAAGAGTTTTCCTTTGATATTGAGTTCAGCTAAACTCAGTTGGTGGTAAGCCAGACGAATTGGTAAGACCTGAATAAATCTTTCGTGTCCCTGTCTCAGTTGACCAACAAGGATGAGTGGGTTGTTATTTAGTGGCTATTTCATTATGTTGAGTGGGCGCCATTATGTTTAGTGGGTACGTCATTATGTTTAGTGGGTTGTGTTGTTATTTTCCATTCCCTAAAAGCAAGTTGGTTACAGCTTGTACTGTCTAGTCGTGAGTTAGTAGTGTATTGTCAGCATGGAAGTATTATATAATTATGAGTTTGTTATTATAATTGGCATGGTCATTAATAAATTATCTATTATCTCTATTGTCAGCATGGAAGTATTATATAATTATGAGTTTGTTATTGTAATTGTTGGCAAGCTAAACATCTATTTCATATACATTCTAATACATGAACATGATCAGTTTTTTGGTGGGGAAGGTTGCTACTGTTTTTCAGAAGAAAAAACAGAGGACAAAAGGGGAGGGAGTCTATTACATTGCATGTCTCTTCGGCATTCACACACCCATGTCTTTTTTGGCATGTCCACTCCCTTTTTTAAAAAGGCACATCCACGTTTTTACACACCAACCAATTATCACACAAGTCACTTAACAAAATTACATCTGGCCCCCTGTAGTTTGGCATATTTAAGGCTCGTCCCCTCGTTTTTTGCAAACCGATTAAAAAACCCCTACTGTGCAAACTAATTGTACAATTTCTCCCCTCTCGTCGAAATTGGCATTTTTTCCGGTGATAAGGCACGGGAAAAGACTAAAATACCCTTGTATTAAAAAAAACCTTCCTCTTTCCTCCTCTTCCTCCATCCTCCTCCTTTCTAAGAAAATCAACAAAATAAACAAAACCCAGAAGCCTAAAAAAATCAACAGTGTATTATCCCAACTAACAACCATTCCCAATCATCCATCAATTGTAATCACCGACAATTCCTTTTCAATTCCTTCAACCAGCAGAGACCACGACAATAGATTTAGAAACGAAGAACAAGCAAGAGAAGCTCAACATCAACACCAAGGAAGAAGACGACGATAAGGACTAGGTTCGTCCAAACGACAACAAGAAGAAGAAGGACGAGCCTAGGATCTGGTTTTGTTGACGATAACCCATCTCCGACAAAGTTCTTCGTGAAATTTGGAAACTGGAACACAAGCTTCGGATCCTGGGTCTTTCCTATTCGGGTCATGAACCAATCGCACCAATGCACCACCAACGACCTGTCTGGTCAGAGAGAGGTCCGACCGCCTTGACAGAGACCGACCCACGACGTGGTCCCCCTAGCTCCGGCATTCCACTCAGGTCGGGCCTAACTCGTGTATAGCTCCTCATCCTCTTCGTACTCGACCCAACTTCCCTCTCCTCCTCATAGGTGACGGTGGAGGAGGAAAGCTCCGATCTTGTCGGCTCTGAGACGGCGTCATCGGCCAAGTCCGGGTCTTTGAGATCCACACTTCTGATGTGGGAGAGTGGTGGTGGCTTGGGTTTTGGGCTGAGGATAATGGGTTTAGCTGTCTCGGAGACAGAGAGTACTTCTTTGACTGTCTCCTCCTCGGTCGGGATGAAGCTGGTTCTCTTTTGGTGCTAAGACAGCATCCCTTTTTTTTATCTGAAATGGATCGCGACAATGAGAAGAAGAAGTAGTTCTTACATAAGAAATTGATGTTCTTTTTTGTAGCAGGTCTTGGGATTTTTTTTGATGAGAAAACTTGGGAAAGAGGGGGATTGAATGAAGAGTGGGGTGTTATGATTTAGACGATCTAGAAATAACGGATTTTTAGTTCGAGATTATTTAATGGAGTAGTTTATGAAATTGTAAGGAGGAGGAGGAAGAAAGCAGGAGGAAGAAGGAAGAAGAATAATGTTTTTGGTTTTGTTTTTTGTTTTTTAATATAAGGGCATTTTAGTCTTTTCCCGTGCCTTATCACCGGAAAAAATGCCGATTCCGGCGAGAGGGGGGAAATTGTACAATTAGTTTGCACAGTAGGGATTTTTTAATCAGTTTGCAAAAAACGGGGGGGCGAGCCTTAAATATGCCAAACTACAGGGGGCCAGATGTAATTTACCCTACTAACTAATAAACTAATAACCAAAAGCAGTACATTAGTTAACATTCTCCCCCTTAATGTGCTGCTCTTGAACTCCAAGTGCTGCTCTCAGCTTCTCAGACCTTGCCCTCGATAGTGCCTTAGTAAATATGTCTGCCAATTGCTCCTCGGATCGACAATACTTCAGCTCAACGACTCCTCCTTCAGTTGCTTCACGTATGAAATGATGCCTCACTGCAATGTGCTTCATGCGACTATGATAAATAGGGTTCCTTGCCATGGCTATTGTTGATTTGTTATCACAATAGACCACAGCGGCTTCATCTTGCTTTTCTCCAACATCTTCAAGGATTCTTTTCAACCATCCTACTTCTTGAGTTGCAAGACCAGCTGCGATATACTCAGATTCAGCCGTGGATAATGACACAGATTCTTGATTCTTTGAACACCAAGAAAACACTCCCGAACCAAGAGTAAAAGCATAGCCCGAAGCGCTTTTCGAATCAACATCACAACCAGCATAATCACTATCACAAAAACCAACCAGCTTAACCTCACATCCTTTTCCATATCTCAAACCATAATCCAAAGTGCTTCTAATGTACTTCAACACCCTTTTTGCAACACCTTTGTGAATATGACTAGGATCGTTGGAGAATTTTGACAACAAACTTGCTGCAAACATGATATCAGGCCTCGTCGATGTCAAATAAAGCAAACTTCCAACCAGGCTCTTGTAATCCTTCACATCCACCTTTCTTCCTCCATCATTTTTCATCAACTTCTCACCAACTACAAGTGGTGTCGGTGTAAAATTGCACCCGTGCACTCCATACTTCTTCAAAATCTTTCAGCACACTTCTTTTTACAAATGAATACACCATCACCATCTTGATATACTTCAATGCCAAGAAAATGATGTAACAATCCCATATCACTCATTTCATACCTCTTCACCATCTCCTTCTTAAACTCCTCAATCATTCTCTCATCATTTCCAGTGAACACTAAATCATCAACATAAAGAGCAATAATGAGAATGTTGGACTCACCTTGGTGCTTCACATACAAAGTAGGCTCACTCTTGTTTCTTTCAAATCCTTGCTCAAAGAGATACTTGTCAATTTGGCTATACCAAGCTCCCGATGCTTGCTTCAAACCATAAAGTGGTTTCTTCAATCGGTACACCTTCTCTTCGAGGCCTTTTATAAAAAGCTATTCGGTTGTTCTACATACACCTCTTCTTTGAGTTCACCATTTAGAAACGCTGATTTGATATCAAGTTGGTGAAGAAACCAATCTTTATGGGCAGCCAAGGCAATCAATGTCCGAATTGTATCCTTTCGAGCTACCGGAGAAAAAGTTTCATCAAAGTCTACAACCCGGCTGTTGTGAATAGCCTTTTGCAACTAATCTTGCCTTTTTCCTTTGCAACGATCCATCCGGGTTATGCTTCACTTTTTAAATCCATTTGACTTCAATAACTTCTCTATCTTTCGGTCTTTCAACAAATTCTCAAGTCTGATTTTTCTTTATGATGTCAATCTCTTCTTGCATAGCTATTCTCCAAACTTCTTTTTTCATTGCTTCTTCGTAGTCTTCTGGTTCTTCAATACAATAATTATACATAGCATAAATATTGCTCAAACTTTTGTATTTCTGGGGAGTCTCTTCACCAATTTCATCACCATCATGACTTGGTCTTTGTTGTAAAATGGCAGTCGCATCATCCTTACTCTCCTCTGAATTCCAAGTAGCATTTTCATCAAAAATTACATCTCGACTTATGATCACCTTCTTGGATTTCAGATTGAACAATCTGTAGCCTTTTGACATAGAGCTATAGCCAATAAATAAGCATTCTTCACTAACTTCATCAAGCTTTTGCCTCTTTTCTTTCGGAATTTGAGCATAGGCCATACACCCAAAAACTTTCAAATGGTTTACCGATGGTTTCCTCCCAGTTCAAGCTTCAAATGGAGTCATATTCCACACGGCTTTTGTCGAACACCTATTCATCAAATATACAGCTGTATTTACAGCCTTTGCCCAAAAAACTTTAGGCAACTTCTTCTCAAACAACATCGATTTTGCCATCTCCATAACTGTTTGGTTCTTTCTCTCCGAAACTCCATTTTATTGTGAAGTATAGCCAACTGTAAGCTACCTCTCCACACCTTCATCTTCACAAAACTTCTGAAATTCTCTTGAAGTGTACTCCTTTCCCCTGTCACTTCTCAAAACTTTAATATTGCATCCACTCTGATTTTCGACAAGTCTCTTAAATATTTTGAAAACTGAAAACACTTTAGATTTTTGCCTCAAGAAATAAACCCATGTCATCCTCGTATAATCATCAACAAATAAGAGAAAGTACTTATTTCCAGAATGAGAAGCAATAGATATAGGACCGCAAATATCGGTATGCACCAACTCCAACTTCTCCTTCGCTCTCCATGCAACTCCGGTTGGAAAAGACTTTCTATGGTGCTTTCCAAGTATACATCCTTCACACACTTCATTCTTATCTTGAATCATTGGAAGTCTTTGCACATATTCTTTTGTTGAAGTAATTTGAGACTACCAAAATTTAAGTGGCCAAGTCTTTTATGCCAAAGCCAAGAATCATCACCAACATTCACCTTCATTGCAACATCTTTAGCATACTTCAACTCCAGCAGAAAATATTTATTCACCATCTCTACTTTAGCCAATACTTCATTCTTTTCCTTCTTGTCGAAAATAGTACAAAAACCAGCCTCAAAATGCAAAGCATATCTATGTTCTACAAGTTGTCCAACACTTAACAGATTTTGATCAACTTTGGGAACATATAAAACTCCATGAATCTTCTCCATTCCTCTCTTCATTTGAACCCCAAGTGACCCGATTCTTTTTACTTGCATAAGTGCTCCATTTCCAACCTTAACATTGGACTGAAATGTCAAATCCAAGTCAACAAAGATGTTTTTATCTGCTGTCATATGGCTACTACAACCACTATCAATAAGCCACTTCTCACCTTTTCTCTCTGCAGTACTTTGACAAGCATAAAACAAACTCCCTTCACTTTGTTTCTCCTCAACCGTATTAGCTTGTTGATCAACTTTTACTCTACAATCTTTTTTCATATGACCAAGTCTTCCACAATTATGACATCTTGGTCTATTATCATTATACTAATAATCTATAGCAAGATGACCAACCTTATCACAAACATGGCATCTCCTTGTTGATCGTTTTTCACTTTGCTTGTTGTCATAGCCAAATCTTCCTCTACCTCTCTCCTTTGATACTTGCCATCTTCCACTTCCTCTATCATACCTTCCACCTCTAAAGGATTCATCCTTCTTAGAAGCATTACTCGATGAACCTTGTTCATGACTCTTAGAGTCAAAAATCAGCTTTGATTTCAAGGCACTCTCAACTGATTTTTCTAAGTGTCTTGCCAATCTTTGCTCGTAAGTCTTCAAAGAACCAATCAACTCTTGTACTCCCAAGTTTGACATATCTTTGGTTTCTTCAATCACAGCAACAATAGGATCAAACTTTTCTGTAACACTAATCAAAACCTTCTCTACAATTCTCTTATCAGTGAACTCTTTACCATAGGTCTTCATTTCATTCACCACATCAATAAATCTAGTGAAAAACTCATCAATCTTCTCATTTTCTTTCATTTTCAAATTCTCAAACTCTCTTCTCCAAGATTGAAGTTTGACAGCCCGTACCTTATCATTACCTTGGTACTCCTTTTGTAAGATTTCCCAAGCTTCCTTTGCCTTTGTTGCTCTCATAATCCGGAGAAAGATCACATCAGAAATTCCCCTTTGAATCATCCCAAGAACAGCTGTATCAAGAGTCTTCTTCTCCTTGAGTTCTCTTGGTTGAGCTACCGTCATCTCGGCATCATCTTCCGGCTCATCGTACCCCTCTTCTACCATTTCTAGCACTTGAAGTGACCCAAACAAAGTCTTCATCTTCACACTCCAGAAATCATACTTTTCCCCTTGAAAAAGAGGAATTTGAACTGAGCTCAAACTTATAACCTTGTTGCTTGCCATTTTATGTCTTTAACCCACTCTTTTCTTCACTTTCTAGCTCCACGTGATGCTCTAAAACCTTCAGCTCTAATATCACATTATTGGCAAGCTAAACATCTATTTCATACGCATTCTAATACATGAACAAGATCAGTTTTTTGGTGGGGGAAGGTTGCTACTGTTTTTCAGCAGAAAAAGTAGAGGCCAAAAGGGGAGGGAGTCTATTACATTGCATGTCTCTTCGGCATTCACACACCCATGTCTTTTTAGGCATGCCCACTCCCTTTTTTAAAAAGGCACACCCACGTCTTTACACACCAACCAACTATCACACAATGACACTTAACATACTAACTAATAAACTAATAACCAAAAGCAGTACATTAATTAACAGTAATTGGCATGATAATTAATCAATTATCTATTATCTCTTCCCCTTGTTCTCTTCATTTCCCCAACATTCTTACTCCCTAATCTTTTTCTAATAAACAATAACAATGGTATCAAAGCGATTCCCGATGGCAACTTAGAATAAGCAAATGGACCAAAAACCGTCAATCTAGACCAAACTAATATGGAAAAACCAGACAAGACCAAACCAGCCAAGAAACCAGTCCAGTCTGGTTCATGATTTTCTAGAATTTCGGGTTCTGGTCTGGTTTATTTGGCACAAACTGGAAAGAACTGAACTGGTCTGGAATTTTACCACTATATAATCAAAATTTCACTAAAAAGAAACCTAAATCTTAATCTTCTCTTCTACGACGGGACCCCGACAGTGTAACTCCCTTAGTCCCTCTCCCACTAAAAAATTCGCAATCAAAACCTAAACCCTAAAACTTAAATTACGTCCGCTCTTCCGGGCCTCCGGAGTGCTACCTCTTTCGCGTTCAAGGGTAGCCCGCACCTCTGTCGCTTCGGACTTTCAAGCTCCGGCCTCTTCCTCAAGCTCAGACTCTGACAATGACAACAGAGGGAAAATCGTGAAATTGAGGTTAGGGCTTTGCAAATTAGTTAAGGTTAGTTTATTAATTATAACCGGAGAGATTAGTTAAGGTCGGCAATTTCCTGACAAGAATAAGGGGAGCAAACAGTGGGTGAAGCCGTGAAGATGAAAAAGGGACTAAGACACAAGCACGACTAGCGAAGGCAAGTTCATGAATGTTTAATTATTTATAATATTTTTAGGGGTGAGCAGATTTTTCAGGGATCTTGAAATTGAAGATGAAGACGATATATATATATATATATATAGTGTGATCGCTACGATCAAACCTAATTTCCTCCGAAATAGAGAACAATAATTCTATTCCTTTTTCCTGCTAATGTCATTCAAGTGTGATATACAAAATATACTGTCATTTGGTGATGTTTGAATCGTAATCTCTTCATGGATAATGTTTAATTAATATGTCATTCCATTTCATATTATTGTCTACGGCCGCTTGATGTTTGCCAATTGCCTTCTACGATGCGGTTTGTGTTTGTTCGTGCTACTATTGTCTGGTTGTTAAACGATTGAATATAATAAACTTGGGTCTCTTGGTTACTTTGTTATGTTTGATCATTCATAGTTTTGTTTATTCATGCAACGACAAAGGTGGATTTTCTTAAAGCTGTGATTTTCTTAAGGCTGTGATTTTTGGAAGGCATACTCACTCACATACTTTTTGACAGAGATTGTTCATATTGGGTGGCACTCGCAATTTCCAACAATCAATAAGACTATTGAAATTGATAAAGATGAAGAGGGTGGAGATTGAGTTACTACAAGTGGTGTTTGGAATTTGTAATGTAATATTGAATATTTCAGTTTTATGTTGAATTTGTGGATTTGTTTGTTTGAGAATTGAGGACTGGTGGTAAAATTTGTCATTTGAATTGTTTTTATGTGAAACTGTATGTGTAATATTTAAGGGCAAATTACCCTCAGGTCCCTAGTCTTTACAAAAATCTCCTATTAGGTCCTTTCTTTATCATAAATGGTTAATCAGTCCCTGTTTTATTCAAAAATGTTGGTCACGGGTCCCCACCGACCAAATCAGGCTTTTTCTTATTATTTGGTCTTGTGAAATGACTATTTTATCCTTCACAAAATGACAAATTTTATCTTATTTTTGTTGTTTTGTGAAGGATAAAATAGTCATTTCACATGACAAAAAAAAATAAAAAAGTCCGATTTGGTCGGTGGGGACCCGAGACCAACATTTTTGAATAAAACAGGGATTTAATACTCATTTATGACAAAGGAGGGACCCAATAGGAGAATAACGTAAAGACCACGGACCTGATGGTATTTTTTCCAATATTTAATGGTGTATGTTATATGACATTGATTCATGGTCTTTACCGTGAGTATTTATTGCTTTCATTTGAATTGCTCATTTGCTCTCTGTGAGCACTTCTTTGTGCACTTGTTCTTTTGCACCCGGTTTTTCCGATCCAGTCCAATTGATATGCTCACCCCGGGCCACTCGTGCAAAATCAAGCGATGAACAAATCGAGAAGATCGGAACCAATATGTCTGAGTTCTCTCATGAGTTCACCACTAGGCTACAAGAAACTTGGGCCCGTATGGACCAATTTTTTCAAGAGAGCACTCGATAAATCCGAGAAAGCAACAGACAGTTCTAACTAGCTGAAGGAAGCAATAGCCGCCCAACCTTTCAGACTCACAAAATGCACCGACAATTTTCCAATCCTTGATGAACCAGGTCCTATCTCCATTCCTTCGTCACTTTATCTTAGTCTTCTATAACGACATCCTTTGGATCCATTAGCATAATCTGTGACTTTATCGTATCATAATTCTCATTCATTCCATTAAGAAACTTGATCAACTGATCTCTCTGTATAGCTGTCTTCAAAGATCTGACAGCATCACAGTGTGAAGATCCTCTCTCTCGATCAACACACTTGCACAAACTAACAGGTGTATACTGCATAAACTGATCCCATAAAGTCCGAAAATTGGTGAAATAATCATTCACAGATAACGCTCCCTGTTTCAACATACACAGCTACATTTGTAGTTGAGCAATTTGTATCGTGTCTCCAGATCCAAAACATTCTTTTAAATCCTTCCAAACATCATAAGCAGTCTCTAATCCATTAACACTTTGAGCTATAGAGGGTTCTAACGACGCAATAATCCACAAAATTAACATGCTATTACAACCTTCCCACTCAAGATAATCTGCATCATCATATTTTGGATAAGCTATAGATCCATTGACTAAGTTCCATTTTCTCTTAGATTGGGAGCTCTCTCCATAGCTCTACTCTAGCTATGATAGTTCACATTATTCAACAGCGGAGTCACTAGTACAGAAGTTGGATTCTCACTCGAATGCAAGTAATAAGGCAAAATTTCTCGTGAGTTACCAGAATAATGTGAGCCTTGAGCCGAAACTTGAGGAAGTGGAGGCGGTTGAACTCGATCACTAGCTTGAGGTTGAGTTGCCATTAGAACTTTCGTAAAGCTTCCTTTCTTTGAGAAATCCAGGATCGCACTTAGACAAAAACTAGTCTAAGAGCTATGATACCATATCGCAAACGTGACAGCAACTCGCACGAAGAAGGAAATCAAAAAATAATAAGGAAATCAAAAAATAATAAAGAAATTGAAGAGGAAGAAGGAGCTCGAATGATAATCGTCGAGCTTAGAATTATATTATTCTAACATTTTACAAAGTAACCGACTTAAAAAAAAGGGTAAATTGCCTTCCCGTCCCTCTTCTTTGCTTAAATTACTATTTTTGTCCCTACTGTTTCAAAAATGATGATTTCGTCCTCCAGATTTGATTTAATAGCACTCTGAGGTCCCTGGTACCGGAATCGGAAAATTTTTCTGGCAAAATTGGACTTAAGATTACGAAAATACCATTGACCTTTGAAAAGTAAAAAAATAAATTGAAATACAATTGTAATTCATATTGAGCTTAAATTTTGCATGAAGCATCCTAAAAATACACATGATTTATGCAAAATATTTTAGAAATTTTCGAGGTACAGAAGTAGTTTTTTTATTTTTCAACATGCCAACATTTTCTAAACTCATATAAAATAGAAAATTTGTCTAATTGGGCTGAAACTTGTCCTATGTGTCTTTAAGTATCTTTAATGAATTTAGAAATCAAAAAGTCTGGATTTTCAATAGCCAATTTTGAAAACGTCTGGGAATACCAAAAATATAAAGTTTCAATTTATTTTTTACTAAAAATGGAGTATTTAGTAAAGATGCTTAAGGAAAGATAGAACAAATTTTAGGTCCTAAATTCACTAGATATTCTTAAGAACACATGGGACAAGTTTCAGCCCAATTAGACAAATTTTCTATTTTATATGATTTTACAAAATTTTGGCATGTTGAAACATAAAAAAATACTTCTGTACCTCCAAAATTTCTGAAATATGGTGCGTAAATCCTGTGTATTTTTAGGAGGCTTCATACAAAATTTCAGCCCAATACGAATTACGATTTTGTTTCAATTTATTTTTTTACTTTTCAAAGGTAAAGGGTATTTTCGTAATCTTAAGTCCAATTTTGCCAGAGAAATTTTCCGATTCAGGCACTAGGGCCCTTAGAGTACTATTAAATCAAATCTGGAGGACGAAATCATCATTTTTGAAACAGTAGGGACGAAAATAGTAATTTAAGCAAAGGAGAAAGACGGGAGGGCAATTTACCCAAAAAAAAATGTAACCGACTTAAACCTATCAGAAGCGAACACACAGCAGTTTGTTACGAGCTGCATGTGGATAATTACAATTTGGTTCAGTGGTTTTAGGAATGCTACACATTGGTCCCTGCAACTATTTACAAAACATCAATTTCAGCTCTCATTTTCTTCTGCTTCAACCAAATAGTCCCTAGTATCCCACAGCTGCTCCTCCGGAATGTCATGCATTAAAGAGAGATGGTCATTTGATGATACGTGAAACCACTCTTTTTCTTTGGCACGAAGCATCAACCTTGTTTCCTTTCGACAAGTAGTTCCTGGCTGAAAGGTTACTGATTTCTTCTTAGAGCTGAACGATACATTCAATCAAACATTTTATTCTTCAGATATGTTGCAGGTTTTTGGTCTTTTAGAGTGAAAAGTTTACCCTCTCGTTATGTTGGAGCCAACATCGACCCATTTTTTTCCAGCAACAAGTCGTCATAGAATTTGGGTGTTATAATAGGTTAACATCCAGATCTATGTTACTCTGACCACCTGTCATTTGATGGCACGTTGACAAACTCAATAAAAGTGTGGGACGGAAGATTTTATGACATAGTAGTGGAAAAACCAAACCTAAAAGTCCTCCGTGTTTGACTTTGGTTGGTTAACGTGACTTTTGACGACGTGGCAAAATTTCTTTTACTTTAAGCTCACGACGTTTTGAGGTTAATCCAAGAAAATTATAACATGAATTAACTTGCACGAAAAGTATTTAAGCATACATATAGCCTTTGAATGTACTAATTTTCTCCAAACACCAAACAAAACTACAGAAATGGACGAGAGTCGCAACAAGTACAGACCCATCTTCATCTTCTTCCTCCAAACTCTACCTCTCATCTTGTTCCCATGGATTCCATTATCCAATGGACAAGATGTTGTTGGGTATGGCTATGTTATTACAGAGGTGGAGTCTAATTTACGAAGTGGCTCGCTAACAGCTGAACTTGGCCTTATCAGTTCTTCCTCCGTTTATGGTGATGATATCCCTAATCTCACCCTTTCTGTTAGGTATACTCGAAATTCAAGCCTCTTAATTAATCTTTAACACTTGTTGATATTAATAATTGTTAATTAATGTCGGTATTTCTGATGTTTCATTTCCTAGTTCACAAATAAATGGTTTTGATGCAGCAAATTTTGGTTTTCAATAGGATTGTTCGGATTGGGAACTATCTTGCAACTAATTTACTGAACATCCCGATGTGCACGTATTACTTTATCTAATATTTGATGAATAAAATTTAGATAGTCCTATGCCTCTCGTTTTCTTAAGAAACGTACTTACTGGTCAGTCATATTTCTTTGATATCCCATCTCTTTCTACTCAAATTTGTGGTGCCATTAAATTTTGGAGATCAATATTATTGTTTAGATTGGATAAGGTCATGAGACTATTAATGTACTGGCCACACATTTTTCTTTAATTTCTCAACAATATTCTTCATGAACGTGACCATAGAACATTGGGGTAATTAATTTAAGTGTGTGTGTGTGTCTTTTCAGATTAGTTCTCCCTTGCATTAGGTAAGGAAACCACTGCAATAATAGTTTTTTTTCTCTCTCTATCTTATCATATCTTGAATACAACGTTCCATTTTATTCTCTCCCCTTTTAAATTTATTTGATCCAATTCCAAGTGGATGTCCAATGTCTTATCCCAATAATCAATTGGGTTGACAGCTATTCCAAGTCTCTATATGCTTGCGTCCAAAAATTTATTTTTGGCTCTACATGTGGTGTACCTAACTTTGTCTTATTGTCAGATTTAATTGGGTTCTTTGGGATTTGCATTGACTGGTAGTTGTTTGGAGTCTTGAAGAATTATAATAATATTCCCCAAAAAGTTTAGGATTTTTTTTATTTAGTGTTACTGTTCATCAAATATTATAAATTTAGTACCCAAATTTTTTTATTATGAAAATAGTGTTTCTCTTTCTAAAATCCAGATTTTTTATCCGATTAAACCAAAAGATCAAATAAATATCCAGTATTTAGTAAAAAAAAAATTGGTTTAACAAAATGTTGGATTTTAATTTTTGGCTAAATGACCAAATAAAACCCTGGCATTTGGTTAGATCTCAAAAAGTTACGCGGATTCACAAAATAAAATTCTCGAAACGGACATCCGAGCACAAAGATATGGTTCTTCAAAGTTTTTTTTACATAATCATTCAATTTAATTTTTTAAAATTTTTTGAGTTTTTCTAAACTTTATGAAAAATATATAATCTTCAAAAAAAAAATTTTAATTAAGATGGGATAAAATAATTATATTTTTTTTAAAATTGTGTCCACATTCTACGGTCCGAACAAAAGCTGATACAATTTCCATCTTTTTAGTATTTTTGGAGAATGTTGACACAATTTCAAAAAAAATATAATTATTCTATCGTGTCTTAGTTTTTTGTATATATTTTTTAGAAATTAAAAATAATCAAAGATGGTTATAATTGAGTGATTATGTAAAAAACAAATTGAAGATTATTTATTTTTTATAAAATTTTGAAAAATTCAAAAAATTCAAAAAAAATTCAAATTGAGTGATTATGAAAAAAAAACTTTGAAAAACCATATCTTTGTGGTTGGATGTCCGATTTGAGAAATTATTTTTTTTAATTCGCGTAACTTTTTGAGATCTAACTAAATGTCGGGTTTTTATTTGGTCATTTGGCCAAAAATCAAATTAAAAACTAAGCATTTGGTTAAACTGGATTTGTTTTTGTTTACCAAATGCTAGATTTTTATTTGGGAATTTGGTTTAAGTGGATTAAAAACTCGCTTTTTGGTCCAACCAGATTTAAATTCTGGTTTTTGGAGAGAGAAACACTCTTTTCATAATTTTGATTATGTAGTACCAAATTCATAATTTTTTGTGAACGATAGCACCAAATTAAAAAAAAATCCAAAGTTTATAACTTTTTCTCACTTTTCTTCAATGATTGATATACTATTTTTTCAACGATATACATCATCGATCAATAAAGTCAACATTTTTAACAACACAGTATTGTCGTTAGAAAATAAATGAGAACTATAAGTATTTGATTTTGGATATTATAAAAATGTAATATTTGCAATTAACTAACGTGCAGCTTCGAGAAGAAAGACAGGCTAAGGATCCGAATAACAGATTCGAAGAAGCGAAGATGGGAAATCCCACAAGAAATAATCCCACGCCACCAACCAAAACCACAGCAAAATGTATTATTTCAAAAGAGGAAGTCATTTCACGACCACAACCAGCAGATGCTCAGGGCCTCCGCCAACCTCGACTCCGACCTCTCCTTCACCCTCCACAACACCACCCCGTTCGGCTTCTCCGTCATGCGCAAGTCTTCCGGGGACACGCTCTTCGACGCCTCCCCGGACTGGACGAACCCCTCCACGTTCCTCGTCTACAAGGACCAGTACATCAAGTTCTCCTCCAGTTTGCCATCGGCTAGGTACGTATAAAACCAGTATTACTTATGAACTTAGGTAATTAATACTTTCCAACTATATTTTTAGTTTTCTACTCGGCTAATCTTGTTTTGTAAAATAAATTTTGTTCAGAACAAAGTAACTTACACACGTAAGAAAGATAATTTACATTCTTGGACTAGTACACTGTAAAATTTGATTGTGTACATTCTGAAAGTAATTTAGACACAATAGATAATTATATTATTTTGGAATAGTACATGATAAAACTTTATAGTCTTTTCAGTTATATTATTAAAGTATATGTTGGTGTTAGTTACAAATTTGGGTACTTATAACTGTAATTTAATTTTCTATGGGGACTAATCTTGTGTTGTAAAATAAATTTGTTCGTAATAAATAATTTAGACACGGAAGACAATTATACGATTCCAGATTGTTACATTATAAAATTTGATCGTGAACATTATCAAAGTAATTTAGACATGTAAGACTCTATACCTTTTCCGGAATAGTACATGATAAACAATAAAATTTGGCAATTAGTTTAATTGGTGAAAGACTTGCATTATTTCAGTTCAAAATTTATGATTATCAAAAATATTATTAGTAGAAATGTTTATTTGGGTATGATCACGTTTAATTTTAAGTACAAGATTTTTACGACAGGTCATCCATCTATGGTGTCGGAGAGCACACAAAGAGCACGTTCCGGCTAGTCCCCAACACCAGCCAGACGTTGACCCTGTGGAACGCCGACACTGGCAGTTCCCATTCCGACATCAACCTGTACGGCTCGCACCCGTTTTACATGGACGTTCGGTCGTCTCCTGTGGCTGGTAGTGCACACGGGGTGCTGTTGATGAACAGCAACGGGATGGATGTCGTCTATGGAGGCGATAGGATAACGTACCAGGTGATCGGTGGTATAATTGATTTGTACATTTTTGTTGGGCCAACGCCCCAGTTGGTCGTCCAGCAGTATACTGAGCTCATCGGTCGCCCAGCTCCTATGCCTTATTGGTCATTCGGTACGTACCTATACCATTGTTATAGTTTTCTACTAGCTTTTCAAAGGGCGAAGTCCGAATATTTTGTTTATCAAAAGGAGTTAATACAAATCACATGTTACGTAAATGTCTTTAAAAAAAATTTGAGCTTAGAGTTAAGAATAAAGGAAATTACTAGAAAAATAATTCTTTAAGTTGAGTTTCATATTACTCGACTTAAAATGTATTCAATAAAAAATCACAAAATTTCTAAGTTTGAATAGATTTTCTTATTACAATAAACAATACCCACTTTCTTGACTTTAGATATGTTAAAATTATCGCATTGTTGACTTTACTACAATAAACATCCCTCAATATTTTTTTCCTTGTTGTTTCCTAAATTTTCCACGTAGGATTCCACCAGTGCAGATGGGGGTACAAGAACGTGTCGGTTCTTGAGGGGGTGGTCGCTGGGTATGCAAATGCCAATATCCCACTTGAAGTGATGTGGTCGGATATCGATTACATGGATGCCTACAAGGATTTCACTCTCGATCCTCTCAATTTCCCCGCCGATCAAATGAAGCGATTCGTCGACAAACTTCATGCAAATGGTCAAAAATATGTTCTCATCATTGATCCTGGTATGTTCGCTCTTAGATCAACTGATGACACTATTGATTTAATTAGTCGGATATTTCAAATATCGAGTTATAGAAATACGTATGGATTGAAACTTGGTAGGAAAAATGTTTTGTCGTTGTTTGTAGTCCAGCATGAGTTAAATCCGGATTAGTCGACTAATTTCTCAGTATTACCTACTGTAATGGTTATTCCTCTGCAGGTATCAGTATAAATGAATCATATGCCACTTACACCAGAGGCATGGAAGCCGATATCTTCATCAAGCGTGACGGGGTTCCATACGAGGGTGTCGTCTGGCCCGGACCAACCTACTTCCCGGACTTCCTCAACCCGAAAGCCCAGGCCTTCTGGGGCGAGGAGATCCGAATATTCTGGGATCAGCTCGTCCCGGTCGATGGACTCTGGATCGACATGAACGAGATATCCAACTTCAGAACATCGCTGCCCAAACCGAACTGCACTCTTGACAATCCGCCTTACAAGATCAACAACTGGGGAGATCGGAGCCCTATCAATGTCAAGACCGTCCCAGCGTCCTCCCTGCATTATGGCAACGTCACGGAGTACAATGTGCATAACATGTATAGCCTACTGGAGGCGAAGGCAACACAGACCGGTTTGATCAATGCGACCGGCAGAAGGGCGTTTGTGCTCAGCAGGTCGACTTTTGTTAGTTCGGGGAGGTATACCGCCCACTGGACGGGCGACATTGCCTCCACATGGAATGATTTGGCTAACACGATTCCTGCCATCTTGAGCTTCGGACTCTTCGGGATTCCAATGGTTGGTTCTGATATTTGTGGTTTCAATGGAGATACTACTGAGGAGCTATGTCGACGTTGGATTCAGGTATAATAGCCCGAACTCGAGACTTCTGTTTAGGTCTTTACCAGTAAATGACTTGAAGATCCACGTGACTGACTGCAGGTAGGTGCATTTTATCCCTTCTCAAGGGATCACTCGGACAATAACTCGATCAACCAAGAGCTTTATCTCTGGGAATCGGTGGCTGCCTCGGCCAGGAAAGTTCTCGGCCTCCGATACCAGCTGCTTCCGTACTACTACACTCTAATGTACGAAGCTCACATCTACGGGACACCGATCGCAAGGCCACTCTTTTTCTCATTCCCAGAGGACACCAAAACGTACGGAATCAGCCATCAGTTCCTGATAGGCAGAGGGGTGCTGGTGTCACCGGTTGTAGTTTCGGGGGCGACCACGGTGGAGGCATACTTCCCTGCAGGGAACTGGTTCAGCCTGTTCAACTATTCCGAATCGGTCAAAGTAAAAGCAGGTTCGAACATCACACTTGGTGCGCCTGATGATCACATCAATGTCCATGTCAGGGAGGGTAACATCTTGGCAATGCAAGGGGAAGCAATGACCACGGAAGCTGCTCGGAAGACACCTTTTCGGCTCCTGGTGGCGGTTAGCGACAAGGAGAACAGCACGGGGGAGGTGTTCTTGGACAATGGGGAGGACATGGAGATGGGAGGAGGCAACGGGGATTGGAGTTTGGTCAGGTTCAGCGGCGGGATATCCGGAACCACTGCATGGGTCAGATCAGAAGTCTCGAATGGCGGGTTCGCTCTGAACCAAGGTTGGATTATAGAGAAGGTGAGTTTCGTTGGGTTGGACAAGGAATGGAGTGGTAAGGATTACATACATGTTAGGAAAGGATCCAACTCCAGTGAGATGAATCCAATAGCAAACTTAATCTCAGATGGGTCATTTTTGACCGCTGAAATATCAGAACTCTCTCTTCAATTAGGGCAAGAGTTTCACTTAGATATAGAGTTCAGCTAAGCTCAGGTGATGGTAAGCCAGGCGAATCGGTAAGACCTGAATAAATCTGTCACTATTTATTACATATTCACAGTCTTGTAACAACCATGTCAATAAAAGTGAGATTCTTTTCTGCTACTATGTTGATTTTAAATTGTACAGAAACGGGCATTTCTAAAGAGAGCTCTTAAAAAAAATAGATTCCTTACAAAAGCTTGATCATCAAGCCTGAAGTTTGACAGAATTGGTTAAAGTGAAATTCTTACGAGCAAAATCTCAGTTCAAAGGACCGACTGAGAAAGGTGGGTGAAGTGAATTGGTGACACTGAAATGAATTGTTGAAATTGCACTTCTGTTACGATTTATGATACATGATACTCGAATATTTTGAATTACAAAAGCAAACTATAAGACTACGTAACCACCAAGTGTACAAAATTCTGCTCCAAAGACTTGCCGCAAAAGTACTTGAACGTGACACAAAATTCCGCTATCTCCCTCTACTCGAAAGCAATCATAACCTGAAAGAGCGAAAAGGAAGAAATTTTTTTTATAGAAAATAACAGTGACATGAACAGAAGACAGGATCTCGTCAACCGAATCCGACGATCGACTAATAGCAGAACGTATGAAATGAAACAAAGCAAGCCAAAAGAGAAATTTTAAGGCGGAGATTGATCATACCTCAACTTTAATCTAAAAGGTTTAGTGTCGGGGGCCGAGAGCTGTAGCAACAATCCTTCGTGTACAACCGGAAAGAATAAAGTTGCAGCCGTCCACGAAAAAAAAAAGTAATTAGTTGAACGGTTAACCAGCTTCAGTGCCGAACTTCTGAACCAAGAATTCGTCCAGCTTCCCCCAGTTAGGAGTGCCGGAGTTATCCGAGATGCCGGTAGGTAAAGATCTTATGCATCCAAGGATGTGCTTAACATCACGTAACAATCTGCAACAGGGAATCAGCAGGACCAGGACAACACAGAGGTCAGACAAGACACAGAATCAAAGTAAAATATCTACCGGGTAAACATTACCTATCCTTTGCTTGTGGTTTATTGACTTCAAACCGCTGAAATG
Source organism: Hypericum perforatum (assembly GCA_012979155.1). NCBI lineage: Eukaryota > Viridiplantae > Streptophyta > Magnoliopsida > Malpighiales > Hypericaceae > Hypericum > Hypericum perforatum. The sequence goes on along the minus strand of SOPF01024667.1, from coordinate 17,910 downwards.
CTTCCGAAATTTGAGTGTGCATGATGATAACCACTTGCCTGCAGAAACAACACCGTGAAGGACACGAAAGTAAAGCCACCAGATTAGAGGCTTTGCAGAATCGCACCCCCGAAGTCCCGTAAATTAACAGACATCAATTGAATCATAGATTCACAATTGCAAAACCTCAACAGATAAAAGAAAAGAGCTTGTAAAATATATAAATTAAAAAAAATACTCGCCTAAAAATTGCTTGAACATCTGCCTCGTGTAAAGTACGGGATAGGACACGCTGAAGGAAGCCAACTTCCTGAAATCATATAACTTAGTAAATAGGAGGATATTATTTAGAACCAGTAATAGTCGTGAAGGGAAAGTTCCACAGAAATAAACATGGAACATACAGCACAATTTTAAATTTCCACTGGCTATATTTCTCTCTTAGCTTGTGATTCAGATAGAGAATATGATAACGATGACTCGAGTTTCAGGCAAGCCTTGATTCTTGTGCCAAAGGCCTATGTGGTCAGCTTTCTGCCCAAGGTTTATCTCACGTAAGTTCAAGGACATTTGTCCAACTAAGAGGGCAGGGTAGGAAGCACAAGTTTATCTCAAAACAGATATGCACGGTTCTTTTTGAGTTAATTGATCTACCAAGTCTACAGTCTTATGCTAGTGTGATGCATGAACAAGAAAATGAAGCGGTACAACAAGAGACATCAGTCCCGCTGAAATAACCATCCAGGCGCCACTAATTGGTCAGAATTCATTAAGTAAGGCTCAATAAAGAAGGGATATCTTAATGTCTTATGAAGTGGCATGCAAAAAGAGGACAGATAACTCAAACTGCACCAGCTAACCACAACCTTTGTCAGCGATAGCGCAAATGGGCTAGGTTGCGCATCAGCAGCATCTTCTGGCCTGTTCCAGCTTTCTACAATTTGGGGTAGCCCCCTAACATGATAGAGCAGCCTTTCTCTCATTATTTGGACCAGCTTCGTATGAATTTCATCCCGGTGTACCTTATAATCCTGAGGTGAACCACCAATGTATGAGAAAGAAAGTGCAACCTAAGAAGGCATCTATCTTTTAATCATGTGTGCAACCTAAAATTAAGCATCGACTATGCTTCATTCTATCAGATCTGTCAGAATTTTTGCAAAAGCACTTCACTGGAAAAAAGGTAAGTAAAATCCAAATGGGTATCTTTATCAAAAGAACACAAAATATATAAAGGTTCAATAGATTCCTCAGCCAAATCAGACACCACCATTAGCAATTGAAAAATATCCAATTTACTCCAACATAACTGTCAAGAATATTTTAGAGAAAAGATCCAGTTCCAGATATCACACCTGAGCGACTCGATCTATCTCCATCATCAATAGCGCCTTCCTCGTATCAGGTACTTTAAGAAAAAGAATCCGCCTAATTTCTTAACCCAAAATAATGAGAAATACATAAGTTCCCAAAGCTCATGGAAGGAGAGGAAGCATGAAAACACTGAACTACATAAAACATAATAACTAATAAATATTGACTAGAGCAGCAACACTTTAACTAAGAGCAATTCAAAAATTGAACACAGGCAAAAGTTCCTTGAAAGGAGTATGACAGTGAGGAAGAAAAGCCAAAAACTCTTCAAATTCCAACCTCCATGCATGTTCAATGATTATCAGCAAAATTCTGAATAACGAAAATGCAAAAAATCAACCAATAAAGGCAAAGGAGAAGAATTTACTAAAGTATCATCAGAGAAAAGGTAGACAAATAACAGAGCATCACTTAAGAACGGAGAACGCAAACTTCGAAGCACGTTGACGTGAACACTGCCAATGAGCCAGAAAGCAACATAAAAGCAGCAGTATGTAAACTTACCAGGAATTATTGCATGCATAAAGCTGATAACTTGGCTTGCAAGGGCCAAATGCTTAGATGTGATAGACTTCAATCCAGCTACCTGTACCGCCGACATAAAACCCAACATAAAGCTACAGCGATCGACTTCCAAAACTGGCATCTTCTCAGATTACATGCAAGCAAGCACACACAAGTTTCCCTAACACCTAGTCCAGATATTTTGACATGCTTTAGCTAGTTGCACACACATCTTGATGGAAATGGAAAATTCAATAATCGGAAGAATACCTGCAATGCATTAGCTCCAAGAACAAGTTGGCAACTTCTATTATTGAAGAACTTTAACATTTCAACAACACGATGAACAACTTCTGAGGACAGTGCAGGTAAAAAATTGTTCATGTCCATATACTCCGACAACATCTTGACCAATATCAATCCACTGAGAATAACGATGTAAGAAAACAGGAGAAATTAGAATCAGTAGTCTCACTTTTATCATAAACTAAAGAATTTCAGCCTTCAGATGCCCAAGGCAAAAAGGATAAAATCAAGAAACAGGATTTTGGATTGTCACTAACAACAATCTCAATAAATGGTATCCCTTGAAAAAACAAAAAGCCAAAAATTGAAAGAACTATAACAAGATGACTAACCAGTTTACCATGTGGTAACCATCGCCTCCGCAATAAAGCATACGACAAGCAGACTTCCCGCGGTCTTTTGCATTATTATGGTTGCCATGAGGGGAAGACATTTTATTACCAATTTTAGTTGTTTCTGCTGACCCTGAAACAGGAGAAATTTCCACTTGACCAGAACTTCTCAAAATGTCAGCCGATTCCGAATTAACAACTTCTTGCTTTTCAGTATTTTGTGCTTCAGTGTTGGCCATGAGGGAGCCATCACGACCTCCGTCTATTTTTGAATCACTTCTGGCATCTTGAGAATCATGAAGACTCCCAGAGATAGGAGGTTCAGAATAAAATAATGATGCAACAATAACTTGAAATTCATCAGGAACGTCTACTTCAACCCAAGTCTCCTGTTCCAGCACGGCCTTGATCTTATCCATCTGCAACAGTGGATCACAAGATCAACATTACCACATGGACAAAGAAATGCAAAGCTAATTTGGTATGTGTAATGCATGCAACAAAAATGATATAGCAGAAACTAACTCGTATTTTGTGCTGGAAGTCAAGAAATGCCTTAGCTTGTGACTGTAGTGTTCCTCGAATACTGTACCCCAACCTTCCACCTATCTGTTAGAATAGCAGAATTAGATCCACAAAGGTAGCCTTTAGCTGAACCATTTCATGAAAAAGGTATTCACCTTCTCTGTGGATGATATAAACTCCTGGGTGATAGTGTATATGCTTAGGAACTCCTGCAATCTCAATCTAGGGTGAAGGGAAGAGCGCACCATAAGAATCTTCGCCCATCTACCATGAGCAGCATCACATGCAGCAAATACAGCCTCTGCATTCTCTCGTAACACATCGGCTCTGTCAGATTAACAAATTTAGAATATAAATTAAACAAGTAAGCAATATTGTAAATTGGAGAACAGTTGATAGATAGTTAAACAATGGCTAAGCGGAAAAGCATCCAACTGTTCCGCTAACCCCACCGAAGTAAGACTTGATGCAGCATCAATGGGAATCACATTTGGCCGCAACAATATGTTACAGGAAGAGGCTCCTGGACAACATATAATAATCACGCCAACCATACAACAAACTAGACCAAACCCTAAAATTATCTTTCTATATAGTTCATAGCAGGTCATATTTGTATGATTAAAATGATTGATATGACATTTAATCTAGCGATAGATGGGCAAAACAAAGCACAAGAAACCAGAAATCAACTTTGCAACATTTTGAAAGGAGAAGCCCATATAAACAGCTCATCAAACAATCACTGTGTTCATTTTCTTTAAAAGGAAATCACCGTGTTCATTAACACACACAGGATCGCAATTAGAGAACACTTGAGACAAATTTAACCATTCTCTGCTTCATAACTATCACGAAAATTAGAATTTGCTCATTCTTCAAGAATCCTGTGAATTTCAATCGAACAGGATATAACCCCGTTGAGGAATCTTACGATCAAAGCATTTACAGAAAGTAATTCTAGTGTCCTGACAAATACTAGTTAACTATCGTACTATACAAGAACATATATGGTTTTCCTTTTTTGCAAATAACGAGGGATGAAGAGGTTGAAATTTCTTGCAGAAGGGGAACAGAGAACAACAGACCAAGCATGCCATACACCAGTAACGTTGCAGAGAAATAAGAATTACCTGAAATTTCTTGACATATTCATGAAATTTGCTGCATCGTTCGATTTTAACTGAGATGAACCGAGTTTAAGAATGCTCCTTTGAGAAGAAAATGGGACAAGAGAGATTTGCTCGTCACTCTCTTGAGCCATTTCAGCAGTGGAAGCCCCAATGGCAATTGCAGCTGCAACTGAATCAGTAGCATAATGTCCATCAGGATTGCTCAATATCCACTCAATAGCCTTTTTCACTTCAGCAGCCCGCAATGCATGTGCCTGCATTCACTAAAAAAAATAAATCATATTACATTTTCTCGCGAAATTAAGACTTATATGTGATTCAATTGTCTCGATGAAGTTGTTACAAAAGTGTTACAATAGGAAATGGCTAATCGAAATAATGCAAGTAATAATTATAAAGCTCCTTATCAATTAATGGCTAGGGTTTTGATGTTATCATTCCCCTAGAATTGTCATATAAGACACATCTACCATCCACGACAAAGCACAAAACCCACACCATAACTGAGTTCAGCAAACTAAATTTGATACTATGCTATACAATATTTAAGCAACATAGCATAATTCTTTTATAAATAAATGAGAAGAGATTCAATGGGAAGGCACCAATGGAGTCCATGAATACCAAGAAGATATTACAATCTCCCCTAGAGAATCCAAAAGGTCTAGAGTTTACTACTGAAATATCTTCCTCAAAACAAAAAAAAATACAAAAGTCCGCATGATCTATGAATATAGTTAATAGGGGCAGGTCCTTTCCCTTACACACCCACTGAAATCGTTCACTCCATATGGTCCGAATGATAACAAAACGAATGAGACTGTATTCTGTAAATAGGGTTCTCTCATGGTAATATCAAAACCCACTCCTAGCTCATACCTCTTCCCTCGCATCTTTATCACCCATTCGATTTGTTGTATCTCACCTCCCGTCTTTCACAAGTTCCCTGACCAGATGTGAAAAGATTCTAATGACTCTAGCCATGCTTACTCAAAGGGAATCTGTTAACAGCAATTCCCCTTCACTGAAGGTTCTCACGAGCAATAATCATACTCCAAGCTACTTCCAAAGAAAAAATTCTTGATGGAACTCAATTCTGCCAAATCATTCTCCACAAAATCACTTTGGTCAAACTCAGACTAGAACTAGAACGATGATTTTCATGCCACTTAAACATCTGTACACCCCACACTTGACAAAGGCACGATCCAACCTATTACTAGCTATGTTCTGACTGGGAAAAAAGTTATATGAATCAAGGATGGTAGGCGATATACACATTACCAGTACAATCTTGTAGACAGTCACTAAAAGATGAACGAAGCTATCGGATGCCAAGACTTTTAGCTTGCTCAGAAGAGATGAATTTCCACCTGAATCAGCAAGCAAGAAGCAAGTTCTAACCTTTTCATTCAGGGGCAGAATCATATATTGTCGAGCCAGGTAAATACTTCAGTTTACTGAATGTGGGAAAAAATAACATTCCTACCATCCACATCAGTTGTACCCTCCCCTGGTGTGAAATCTGACTCCATAGGCCGGGCAAGAAGTACAGGTAGAAGCTCAGCAACTGCTGACTTTATTGATTTTTTCATGTTAGCAGTAAGTGTATCACGGTATATTCGCAGCACTGAAGGGAGTCTAGCCTGAAATCGATTTGTTCGCAAAACACTTTAGAGGAAAATAAATTACATGAAAACCACAAATCAGACCAATTGCCTCCTGAAACAAGATGGTGAAAAAATTAACACTAAAATTATGAGATACAACTGTCCGTGGTACTCACTGTTCTCAGCAGTCCAACAACAACAGGAAGAAGAAGATCTCGAAAATTAGAGGTCTCCTCTTCATCCAATTTAACCTGTTCAACAGCAGCAACGATCAACGTAAAGGAAAGGTAAGTTCAGCAAAAACATCCACAAACCTTGTCAAAGCATTCCTCCTGACTATATTTTATATAAAGAGAGAGAAAAGTAAGTAACAAGACACTGCTCTGATCAGAAACAATTATGAAACGAGCTACAGTAGCAGTGAAACAACCTCTGCGGTAAAACAGAACAGTACCTAAAACCTATCCAGAAGAGGAAGAGGTTATTTATCATGTTAAGGCTCTTCCAATTGGCTATTCCAAATCAACTGAAGAAATTTCGGAACAGAATAGACTAGAACAGCCTTCTGAGAAAAAAACTGACGACAATTATTACCTCCAATTGAACCACAAAAAGGACAAATCAACACTTTGTCTTATGAAAAAGGGCTGGGTACAAGGGACATAGTTTATCCTTCAGATAGAAGATAAAAATGGAGACATGCGAAATGAATAATGGCATCATACTGCATTAGTCAAGAAATGATAAACGGAAGCAAACTTACATTAGCATCAGTTCCATTTGCAGCAAAAGAGGTCGAGTTTTTTGCTTTGGACAAGATAACTGCATCGGCGCTCCCAGCATCGAGTATACAAGTGCGCATAAATTCTGCTAAAAGAATGCTACAGTAATAAATATGTTAAGTTACTGCAGCTCGAATTAAACCTTTATGCTGTTAAATAAAAGTGCTGCATCGATAATGATATCAACTGCAAAATACAGATCATAGCTGCAACAACTTTACAATATTGATGTTCTACTCTTTTTGCTGATATAGTTTCATTAAGTATGCATAGATGCATCTTCAATTTTATGAGTTCTTGAGTATCTACACAAACACAGCTACCATCAGTTCATAAGCGCTTCTGCCGCATAACTTCAACGACAAACAAAAGTTCTATTATAATAACGCCCTAAGAATTTTCAAACTGAGCAGCAAGCTCTCATTGCAGACATGTACGAAGAGCATTTGAGTAAAAACTAAAAGGGACAAAGAAAAAGAGCATTTACCCATTCACAGAATCTATTGCAGCTGCTACATGATCCCTTAGATGCCTAAAGCAGTGTAGACCTGCCAGCTCATCCCCATTCTGCAGAGAAAAGATAAATTTGAGACAGGAGAGGATGAAATTAGGAAGCAACTGATTGATAATAATGACACACCCTCCTCTTCTCTCTAGCTGCTGAACTATAGATCAATACCCTGAAATCTATTAGAAAAGGAAAAGCTACCGAGCACAACGATATGCTTTCCAAGACGGGCTTGCAAAAAATTTAAAAAAATGGCACCAGCAAACCAAAATACACTTTGGTAGGCTTGAACTATAAAAAAGCTCTGCTGAACAAGATATTTTTACTGATGGCAATACAAATCACCATAAAACTGACAAAAACACACACCAGCTGATACCTATTGGCAATGATCATAACAAAAACACCCTAATGAAATGTACTGAAGTCAAAACATACCAACAGATTTTGCAAGTCGTCAGTAATGTCCAGAGCACCAGCACAATCTGCAGATGCAACAAGCTGTATGACAAGAAAATACACAAAAACACCTTTTACACTTCCAGCCAACTAAATAAACCCCTCCACAAAACAAAACAAAAACGCTACACTGGACGGGGGAGAATCTCACCAGCTTGAGCGCGGATAGAGCCTGGTTGACGTAGAGTATGAGGTGGAGCTTCTGCTGCAAGGCGACAAGGCCGCTGCGGGTGGAGTTGAGGTCATGGATCCGCCTGGCAGACTCGACTAGATCGTGATCAAGCAGCCTAACCGCCTCCTTGAGCTCGCGGATCCTCTTGCATCCCTCGATGATCTTCCCGTTGAGGTCCTGAAGCTGGCCCTGGGCCTCGAAAAACGAATCAGACCGGAGCGAGATCTCCCTCACGAGGTGGAGCTCCACCACATCCAGGTACTGCGAGAGCTTCTCCTGGAGGGCGAGGTTCTCGGAGATGGATGAGAAATGTGAGGTAGCTCGAAACGTCGGCCCGTCCTCGAGCGCGAAGTCCTCCTTGAAGTAGAGCGCGGGAACCTCCCTCAAGCTCGCGACGAGCGCCTCGCCCTCGCCGGCCGGGGACTCCTCCCGGCTCTCGTGGTTCCGGACGTCCTCGAACCGCTGATACGGCTCCGAGATCCCGGCAAGGTACGTTTGGAAGTCAGATCTGGAGATCGGCGCTTCGCCGGAGTTCGCCGGCCTCGGGAGGAGCGGTGCGAACTCCGGCGGCGCGACGACGGAGGAAGAAGAGGACCACCAGCCAGGTAGCCAATCCGCGGGAGAGGATTTGGCGCCGTGAAGCGGGTTGTTGAGGATGGAGGAGAGGCTCTGGCTGGAAGCGTCGGCGGCGGCGGTGGCGGTGGCATTTCGGTAATAAGACGGAGTTCGAGGGGTAGAGCTGGAGGAGGGGGAGCGATCGAGTGAGGTCCTTCCCTCCATTTGGCCGATACGACGGACTGAGGGGATCGGATTCTTGGAGATATAGATCTGGAGATTTCTTTTTGGTTTGTATTTATATTTTATTTTATTTTTTCGATATTCTCTGTTTCGCTAAACAGAAAAACCGTTTACTTACTCGGGTGGTGCTTGCCTCTTTAGGACTCGCCCGCCCGTCGAGCTAAAATCCCCCGCAGTAATCATGTTTTCAATACGGACTTCGAGTATAAATTGAAATTATTTTATCATAATTTTATTAATCTTTTTATCAAGTGGTCTTTGAAATCATTTATTTATAATTAAATAAATTATTTTATTATAATTAGCAAAATCATTTCTTCCAATACTTCTTATCTTGAGATACTTTTGACTTAAAAATGACAATTTTCTAATTTCATCATAACTGTATGAATTATTTATCTTTCGGAATTATCATAGATCGTTTTACACGACCAAATTCACCCGCAGAATTTCTTGCTTATGTCCTCTTAAAGGAAAAAATATGGAGTAGCTATACAATTCATTTGAAATTAATAAAATATTATTTTTAATAGAGCTTAAAATGATTGGCGTTGTTATTTGACTTAATGAAAGCTCTATTCAAAGTTTGCTTTATCATCTTTAAAAGATTTCATGTGGCTTAAATTTGGATTATTAAATTCACTGGATTGAAGATACCATATAAATTTCAAGACAAAGGTATCTTGTTAAAATATTATACTATTAAAGATATAGTAAAATGAATAATATAAATATAATGAGTCTGAATCGCTCACAAAATATCAGCAAATTTTACATTATTATATTTTTTTAATTATATCTTATTAAACTAGAATAACTAGATGGAAAAAAATATGATCAACGGATAAATGTGTTATTCTATCTTAATCAAAAAAATCTAAAATTTAAGTTATTAAAAATTCATGAATACTAAATATTTATTAAAAGATTTTAAGTTTCTAACTTTCATTTTGGTACTACATAGATTTAGTTTGATGTTCGGCACAGGTTGTTTAGACCAAAGTGGGCCGGTCTAATAGGCCTGGCTTAATAAAGATTAGATCTGGCCCCAACATGAAGCCCGTGGAAGCTGGTCTCAAATTCCCAGAGTAAACAAAACGAACTTGGTCCTGACTCCTGCCTCAGCCCATGTTACTATCTCTACATTCAACCCATGAATTTTTATTACTTCAATCTTCCGAGCATCGGATGAAATATTGTAAATGTTCGCATGAGTTTTTGTTAAAATGAATTGATGGCTTTTTGTAATAAATTTATTCTACGGACAAATTAGAATTACCTTCGATCAAGGGAGGTAAATAATGTTGGGAAGATGATAAAGTGTGGTAAATAATGTAAGGGTTAAAAATACTTTAGTACCACATATTATTAGAAATGAACACTTTCCCTCAAAAAAAAATGAACAATTAATAAAATAGACTTTTAGTTTGTAGAGGGGTATAATAGATTTTTTCAAATGAATATTTATTATTTTGAATAAGTTGGAGTTTTTTTTTTTGGTATTTCCATAATACAAGGATTTTAGGTGTCCATTTTTAATAATATAAAGTACTAAAATTAATGCAATTACATTCACAAAGTTCGAATTTGCAATTGCCAATCTGACCTGCAAAAAATAAATACATATATAGGGATAAAGATGGGTACAATAAAGTAGGATATTAGTAAGACTCTGCTCATACTCTAATTTAAAAGGTTAGATTCATGTCATACCCAAGATCCTATAGTTTCATTAGTAGACACATACTCTTACCATCATAATTTCTAAGACTCTACTCATACTCTTATAAGATCTTTGAATTAAATATAAGATTTTTAACATAAAATTTTAATCTTATATATACAATTTTATTTTAAAAATTTTATTATAATTTATAAGTACAAATAATAATAAAATATCTGATAAGGGTCTAAATTAAGATAAAAAGATAAGGATAAGGTAAAAATTTATAGTACTCATAACTTATTGTATACCCCATTTTTAAATGTGGAATAATACATATATCTTATTTTAGACTTTATCAAAGTCAAAACTAATACACCCTTGATTAACATAGTCAGAATTAGATCTAATTATTATATTATGTGTATTTTTGTCATCATTATCCATATGAATATGTAACTAGTCACAAAAGGTGTGAAATGAAATTAGAATTTATTTTTGGTTTGTTTTTTCACCTTGTGTTAGTTTATCTAGTATATTCATCAATTCAAATTTCATGAGATTTTCGAAATATGGAAAAAATTCTAAAAAAAATTTAATTCACCTCTTTTCAGATTGTGAAAAAAAAAGAATTAGAATTCTGTACAATTTAGTTATTATTTTATCCTCTATTTAAAAAGTTTTGAAATGGAGATTTTTTTAAACTAAAATCACGACTTATGCAATTATTAAGGTTATGAAAAGAAACATTCCCTCAAAAAAAAGGTTGTGAAAAGAAACAGGTCCTCTCTCTTCCATTTGGACATTGGAATAAATTAATCAGCATGTTTCTTTGAAGGGTCTATGTGCAAATTACACATACGGCATACCAAAATTTCTTACATAGTTACAAATTTATTTATTTTAAAAAAATTAAAGTGCGATAAGTTGTATACTCTAGCAACAACTTATTAGTTATTACCCTTTAAGAATTTTGAAAAAAATAGGAACTAGGTCGATGCCCTATTTGTAGCGATGTGGTGACAGCAGGCTAGAGTCGATCTCCTCTCAGGTCAAAGACTTTTAAGTAAAAGGGATATTATTCTATTCATAGTATTACAGTGTCAGATAATCTTAAATATATCTTGTGTTACAAAGTTTAATATTTGTGATTTTAAAAATCTTAATTTAGTCAGCACCAATCAAAAAACCAAAAAATACGCCTTTCAAAAAGATTATTTTTGGGGAAAATAAGTAACCTCGAACCAAGTCCCTTCCTAGGATTTTTTTCTCTCTAGATGTTTTCCCTATTCTCTTTTGTTCTTCCAATAGCGGCGCTCAGAATTCCCAAAATACACACTTTTCCACGTAAAATCTTAGCTAAGGAGATCGTGTGATTCAAGGAAACTGAGTGGGCGTCGGTGGGAGACGTAACCTTCGTGGACTTTCAATATTAAAACTAGCAGAACTTGCTGAGTTGGATATTTAGGGTTTCTTTCCTTTCATAATTTTGGTGGATCGGTGCTTATGGCTAACTCTTTAGGAAGCACAAGTATGGGAAGGGTTCGCTTATCGACCGGTGGTGATAGGGAGGATGGTGAAGATTTAGACCTACCCATTGATCTCCAATCGTGCCTGGATACAGGATGTCTGCAACTGGTAGGGAGAGTCTGTTCCAAAAAAATGATCAATAGTGATGCTTTTCTTTTGATGATACAGAATTTGTGGCATCCTCGTCATGGGATGGAAGGAGTGGCGCTGAAACATAACCTGTTCTTATTCAAGTTTAAGGATAATAGAGATACTCAAAGAGTTATGTTGGCCCAACCTTGGCTATTTGAATGGTGCATCGTAATACTTGCTATAGTTCTGGGTACAATACAACCGGGATAGGTACCCATATTCCATGTGCCTTTCTAGGTGCAGGTGCATGATCTTCCACTCAGGGGATATGGTATTGAAGTGGCACATGTGATTGGCGATATGCTAGTGAAGTTTCTTGTATGGGATGAGGTGGATGATCTCCGAGGTGTTTATATGCATACAAGGGTATGTTGGGATATTTGAAATAGCCTTATTCATAGTAGACGGGTCCACTTCAGAGATAGGACAATGGTGATGGTAAATTTTAAGTATAAAAGACTGGGTTCATTCTGTTACAAGTGTAGAGGATTGGATCATATTGATCGGAACTGTGACCTGGATAACAGAGATGAGGTGTTGGCCTCCTTGACCCTAGCATTTGGCTCTTGGCTTTGCACGCCTCCTAGGAAACCAACCATGGTGACTGTTGCAAAAAAATCCAATAATAGTGAATCGGGGTCTAGTTAGCCAGTACGTATGTATATTTCAATGCCACACATTTTAGCAGCGAAAGTAGTAGAAAGAGACCCTAATTGGCTCGAGGAGGTTTAAGGGTCTTTGAGAAAGGTGGCACTATTGTCGAACGAGGTAGGCCAACATATGAAAATGGGCAGATCAGATCGCTACATTCCCCCTCCGTTAAGAACCATGACATCAAACTGGAAGAGTAACAGAAAAACTCAGATGGAGATTCCCCAATGTATTAACATCCCAATGCATGGAGGAGGACAGTGGCATAATATAAGGGAGCTGATATATATTGGGCCAGAGATCTCTGATAGAGTCATCATTGTTACACCAGGGACATATACTCATAGAGATAGAGCGATAAACAAAATGGCTAACTTTAATAGCTCATTGATGAGGCCGGATATGCGAGTGCAAGTACTGGGGGGTACTGATGAGTTATCTCCAATGGTGGATTCCTATGAAGAGGCAGGTCAAGCTTTGGAAGTTGGAGAAGGGGATATTGACAAAGTGGTGTAAGCTCAACGAAAAGAAAATGGAATAAAAGAGTAAGGGAGATGTATACTAACTCGACAGAAATAGTAGAATTGATGGAACTGCAAACTGGTACCAAGAGAAAGATTGAGACTAGAGGGGAGTCTAACTCTCATGTTAGCAAGCAAATTATGCTTATTTTAGAGAACTCGAATGACCTTTATTGCTCGGCGATGACTACTCAGTGGCCCCGCCAGACGCAATGAATATACTAGCATGGAACTATCGTGGATTAGGGAGTCCACGTGCAGTTTGACAACTTAGCAAGCTAGTCAAAGTCTGTAACCCCAGGGTGGTGTATCTATCAGAGACAAGATTGAAGGATAATGAAGCAGAGGCACTTATGTGGCGACTTGGTTTTGAGTGTGGTATGTTTGTAGTCTGTACAAGGGAAGGGCGCAGTAGAGTGGTGGTCTAATATTCTTTTGGAGAATATCGTTAGAGGTTATACTCTATTCTCTTTCTCTTTATCATGTTGATGTCAAAGTGGTAGAAAGGGATACTTGGAGACTCACAGATATTTATGGGTGGCCGGTGGAGGTGGAAAGATTTAAGACATAGGATCTTCTAAGAACGTTGAATGACCAGATGACTTTGCCGTGGTTATGCCTTGGAGACTACAATGAGATTTTATCTATATCAGAAAAGAGGGGAGGAAGTGTTATTTGAGAGCACGTATGGCAATGTTCCTTTCAGCTGTTCAAGAGTGTGGTTTTCATAAAATTAAGTAGGATGGCATCTTCTTGACGTGGTCTAATGGCTAGGAGGAACCAAATGCAGTGGATTGTAAGCTAGACAGATGCCTAGTGAATGATCAATTTACGCTATTTCCTGCTTCTAGGGTAGAAGCCAATATCTAAACTAGGTCAGATCATTCACTAATTGTGTGTAAGATATAACGAGTTGAACAAACCTGACAGAAAAGAAGATTTTGCTTTGAGACCATGTGGATGAGATACTCTGATATTGGGGAAATAATCAAGCAGAGGTGGCATTTGCCATCAGAAGGTATAGATATTAGTGATCATCTATCGGCTTGTGCAAAAGTGTTGGGAAAATGGGATCAGAAAATCTTTAGAAATGTGCACAGGCAAACTCAAATTATAGAGGAAAAGATTCGGGTGCTTCAATATGGTCCCTTATCTACGAGTACAAAGGAACGACTTAAGGTATAACTTGATGAACGAGAGGAACTACTTTTAAGGGAAGAGCAAATATGGGCCCAATGGTCAAGAATAGATTAGTTATGGGAAGGAGATAGAAACACACGGTTCTTTCATTTGAGGGCAAAATGTTGCCATGAGCGTAACAGGATAAATGAAAGGAACGTTGATATAGGACCCGCAGGTTGTAGCCAAAACTTTTAAAAATTTCTACATATCCCTATTTACTTTCTCATAATGTTTGCAGGGTGAAAACATCACAAACCTTATTTCACCAAAGTTGTCAGAGGAAATGAACTTGTCACTTATGAGGGAGCATACTGCAGAGGAAGTCGAGAATTCTATATTTCAGATGCACCCAACAAAAGCGCCAGGACCAGATGGGATGCCACCAATTTTTTTTCAGAAATATTGGAATGTGGTAGGTCCTGAGGTGACGTGTGCTGCCCTAAAAATTCTGATTGAAGGCTGGGATCTGACTAGTATTAATTCTACAACCATTATTCTCATTCCAAAAGTTAAAAACCTAACTCGATGTTTTGAGTTTTGCCCGATCAGCTTATATACTGTGATGATGAAGCTTATAACTAAAACCATAGCGAACAGACTAAAGGAGTATATGGATACTATTGTGCATGGGAATTAAGGGGCCTTCATACCTGGCTGACTTATTAATAATGTTGTATTGATTGGTTTCGAAGCTTTCCACTATCTGAAGAGAAAGACCAAAGGAAGAATGGGATTTTGTGCCTTAAAATTAGATATAATGAAGGTATATAGCCGGGTTGAATGGGACCTTCTAGAATCAATAATATCAGTATTGAATTTTAGACATGGTATAATAGAGCTCATCATGAGATGTGTACATACAGTTTCTTATTCTATTCAGATTAATGGATCGATAAGTGACGCCTTTACGCTTACTAGAGGTCTCCAACAAGGGGACCCATTATCTCCATACCTATTCCTCTTAGTGACAAAAGGATTTGGGGCGTTACTAAAGAATGCGCATGAACAAAGTTTGCTGCATGGTATCTGGTTAGTACATTCCGCCCTCTTTGTTATTCACCTGTTCTTCGCAGATGATGCCCTCTTATTTTTGCAAGCTCGTAAGAGAGAGTTTAGACATATCTTACAGCTGCTGGATGAGTATGCCCAGGCATCGGGCCAATGTGTTAATTTAGGAAAAAGCTTAGTAAAAACTTGGACAAAGCAGAGATGGAACGTTTGAGAGGTGTTCTAGGGGTACAGCTAGGTGGAGGTAAAGAAACCTACTTAGGACTTTCCAGTGTTATTGGATGGTCAAAGAAGTGGATTTTCTCGTACCTTCTGAATCGGATATGTGATAAGATAGCAACTTGGAAGGTGAGAACTTTCTCTTGCTCTGGAAGGGAGGTAATGATTAAATTAGTCCTTCAGTCTATTCTGACGTATGTGATGAGTTATTTTGAATTACTTATTGGTACCTATGAGCGGATTAAGTCTCTACTATGTGAGTTTTATTGGGGTGGTGCTAATGAGGAACGGAAGATTCACTGGCATAGTTGAGACTGTCTATGTTGATCAAAGAGGGATGGGGGCCTTGGCTTTTAGCGACTGCAAAACTTTAATAAGGCCATGCTAGCAAAACAAGGTTGGAGGCTCTTAACAATCCCAGACTCCTTTGCAACTTCAATATTGCAAGCTATCTACTTTCTGAGATGCCCGCTACTAGAGTTAGAGCAAAATCCGAGAGCCAATTACACTTGGTGAAGTATTTTATGTAGTATTTAGCTACTAAAATGAGGTTTAGAGTGGAGGATTAGCTCTAGTACTCAGGTACGTGTGTGGGATGATCGATGGTTACCCAGAGCTAAAAACGGCCAGCCTACTTTTCGTTACCCAGGTATGGATTTATATCAACTAGTATCTGATTTTATACTAGAAGAATCTCGAACATGGAATGAGGAATTGCTCATACACTGCTTCCTCGAAGAGGATGTAATACGTATTTTAAATGTACGTTTGAGCCTAAGGAACCCAGAAGATATACTAAGGTGGCATCATACCAAGAAGGGTGAATACACTGTCAAAAGTGGTTATCATATTGACCTTAATGATTGATGGACTGAATCCTCATTGACATCTATACCTAATATGGGATCATTGCTTCTAAACAAATACTGGAATATGATCTGCCCACTGCAAATTAAAACCCTCCTTTGAAGGGCAATGGACAACAATTTGCTAGTTCGGAATAATCTGATTCGGAGGGGTGTGAAGGTGGATGATGTCTGCCCTCTATGCGATATAGAGGCAGAGACAATTGTGCACCTGTTCTTTGCTTGTCCAACTACACAACGTATATGGCATGATATGGGAATAACGTTCCAACCTCTGGCCTCGTGGCAGGCTTCTGATGGTTTTTCTTCATTGTTCTCTACACAGGATGCTAAGGAATATAGTAGACGTGCAACTACGATGTGGTCAATATGGAAGATCAAGAACATGCAAGTGTTTCATCCAACGGAAGAGGTGATCATTTCTGAAGTAATGTTAAAAGGTTTTCGGTTTTTACATAATTTTGTGGAGAGAAAGGATCAATTGCAAGATGACAGACCGGTGCAAAATACTTGTTGGCGCCCTTCCGAGATAGGGTGGTTTAAGGTAAATGTCGATGCAAGAACTAGTAGCAATGTGGGTGGACAGGTCGGTGTGGTGATAAGAGGTGATGATGGCCAGTTTATGGCAGCAGTGACTAGACATTTTCCGAATTTACATCATCATCCTACTTTGCTTGAGGGACAAGCAGTTTTGACAGGCCTTAAGTTTGCTGCTTTGCTGGGGTTAGGTTGGGTGGTCGTGGAATCGGACTGCCAGATGATAGTAAATCACTTAACTAGAAGAAGCTTCAATAGGAGTGAACTGGATTTGATCTTAGGAGATTGTCGGGGACTTTTTCCCAGCTTCAAACAACTTCATTTTGTTTATGCATGCAGGGAGGCGAATAGCGCTGCTCATGCGATGAAAAAAGTCCTCATTCCACCGGATAGGGAGCTACTGGTCTTCACTTGGCCACCGAGTTACCTGCAAGCGCATCTGGACAGAGATACCCTCTCGTCGACTGGAGGATAACTGGGAGGCATTACATGTGTTGTAGGGGTGGCCCTAAGCTTTTATGTTTTGTTTTTTTTGTTTTTATTTTCTTAGACTGTGGACGTTTCCTCTTGAGGAACACTCGTAGATTTCACAATCTATATAGTGCTATCGCTAGAGCGAATCTTCTCGCAATGCACTCTTTTCTTATTTCTGGGTTTTTTCCCGTACGGGCAAATTTTTCCGGAATAGATTTTTAATGAGGCCGGCGGCTGCAACCTGATATCTGGTACGAGGGAAATTCTACGAGTGGGAGTCTTGTTTTCCTTTGTTTTAGCTCAAGTATGTATCTCTGGCTTCTGCCCTACAGCTTGATGTGTCGTTAGCTTGTTTGATCAGTTGGTTGTAACCTATGCTTATTCTAATGAAGTGATCCTTTTCCCGAAAAAGAAAATATTTTTGGGCAATAATTTAGACTCGTATATTTCTCAATTGAATCGATGTACAATATAGTTGAACACTATTCCAATTATTCTCTAAACTTTTAGTAAAAACCAATCGAGGATACCAAGGAAACAACAACACGAGCAATTTACACGAACGATTACGTGATTTATCATATTGCCTACATCCACAGATTAAAAACTATATTGATGAGATACGAAATATCCACAAATATCGAG
>SOPF01024666.1:24720-36887 GCA_012979155.1 Hypericum perforatum | reverse complement strand
ATATTCTACAAATGAACCATAATTTCTAGCTATATGGTCTATTACTCCTGAATCTATCATTCACATAGAATGTGATTCAACAAGAAGGGTACAAGAAGATACATTAATCACATCAGAGTTTAAATGTACCTATGTAAGCATATTGCAATCTCTTTCAAAATATCCCTTCTTTAGGCAGTTATAATATTTCATCTCAGAAATATTAAACTGTCTATTTTTCTTAGACCTAGAGCTATCAACTTTGGGTCCTAAGTTTTTAGCCCTTCGATTTTAAGAACCCTTATTCAATCCTTTTCTTATTCCCAGAGCTATTCAAACTAATAAAATAAGCTTCAGGATAAGATATCATAGCAAGAAGACGATCTTCTTCTAATTCAAGATACCTAGCAACATTCATAAATATTACTAGGTAATTGGAATGAGTAAGGTTCATCTACATCTATTCTTAGCTTGGAGGCTAGGAACGGATGATAGAGTGAATCTGTTGCTCACTGCTAAGTACGTGACCAGCCTCAGCCAGATTACTAATTATGTTGGACATCATCCTAAGATGTTGCCTCATAGTAATTTCAGGACATTTCTGAAAGGTGTCAAACCTTATTGTCAAGACATAAAGTCTTGACACAGAAAGTTTATCGAATTTTACTTTGAGGGCATCCCAAAACTCTTTCGCATTTTCACAAATGCAAAATTGCCTTGTGATGTTGTCCATCACAGAACTTAACAATTTCAAATGAGCAATATAGTTCTTTTTATCCAAATAGCATAAGTATGACAATCACGCTTACATTGTGCAGTGTTGCCTATATCAGGTTCTAATAAAATCATATGTACTAGTTCAAGAACCTCTTGTTCTTCGAACATGTACTAGATTTTCATGCTCTAGAATAAACTGACATCTCTATAAGGAATTTAAAAATAAAAGAATACAATAGAATTTTGATTTAAGCAACATGAACTAGTTTACTATAATCTCATAACTTTAATGACACATAGTCTTTGATTAGTTTCAAAATTGAAGTAGGTCGCTAGCGTGCTTCCTATTACCATTCAAGAGTTAATCTCCAACTAAGGTCACCAAAAGTTCACATATAGTAAACTCAAGTGGCATATGAATAAAATAAACACAATTTATTCATTCACGTAGTGCAATTGTATGTAAACACGCATACAAAAATACAAGTATACATTTGTATAATAATTACAAAACTAATTACACAAGTAACAAGTACAAAATTTGTTACCAACTTTCATACATATCTGAGGTTGTACCAACAAAAATACAAACTAACTCAGAAAAAAGGTACACAACCTATTGTACAAAAGTGTTCCCCTGAAACAGAGTATGTACAAGGGAAATACACTAGATAATGCAAACCTAATCATACATCAAACCCCAAAAGGGTATCCTGGAGTTCAAGTCTAAGAATCTAGATCCACACTTGGATCATTTTCATTAGACTTTAACAGGATGACATATTAACATACAATGGTTGGACTTCCAAGGCTCACCACAGTGAATGAATTAGAGTCCATAATCCATTTGAACAATACCAAAGGAAACACATAAGTGTATTCCTTAGCCGAGTAACAGGTTATCTCAAAACCATCTCTCAACTTAAACACAGTAGGGGGACGCATCTCCCTTAAGAGGCCTTTGTGCCCTAGATGCTTCAAAAGCATGACAAAAGCAACCTTATGGTTTTACAGTAGGGGATTCCAAAGACTACTCATGCCTAATTGGAATTTAAGGATCGTTAGCAAGTTACAAAATATTGCTAATCAATCCTCCCAAAAAATGTAATTACCAAAACAAATGGCATCTTGCATATCTTTATGCACTCTATTAATTTGTTCAACTAACATGTATATATTATCCTTGGGTATCCAAGGCGATAAACGCCTCTACATTACACGTTGTCTCAAAGACCTAGTGTCAATGTTCGGATAACTCCAGGTGGACATCAACGTTATCTAGCAACTAATGCCAAATAATTTTTGGGTCAAAACACATATTTCCCAAAAATAAGATTGAAAATTAAATTTTCAATCTTCACGCATCAGAATCTCCATCTGAATCCCATTCACATCGTGCAAAGCCAAATCTTCAGGCTTTTGGGCTCAAGTTGACGCAATCAAGCCCAAGGACGACCATGCTAAGCCCGTGCACCTTATTAGCATCCTTCTAGAAACTTAGCATGCAAGCATGCACGTGATATTCCTTTGGATGCAAGGAATCTTCTTATTTCGGAAGTTAGCTTATTATTTAGTTAAGTCTTAGCTTGATCAGGAAACTATATTCCAGCAACTTTGACTTGTTTAGGAATAAGATATATGCTTTTAGACTTCCTAAAAAGCATGTTTAGATTCATTCTTATTTAGTTCTTGTTTAGGTTGTTATTCGGCCAGATTAGGGCTTATGCTTATTTCGGCCAGATTGCAAACCCTCATTAGTGTTAGTTTATTTAGGAAGTTGATGTACTTTGGAGCCTATATAAAGGGGCCTACGTTCATTAATGAAAACACACAACTTTGATATTCAGAATACTTAGCACACAGCTAATTTGGTGAGTTGATACTCATTGTGCATTCTTGGTTAGGCTAGTGTGTCGCTTAGTAGAAAAAGAAAAAGAACAAAAAAAAGAGAGAAAAATAGAAAAGGAAACAAAAAAAATAGGAAAAACAAAAAGAACAAAAAAAGGGAGGAAGGCAACAAACAGGAAGTTGCAAGACTAAATAGGCATTCGCAAGAAAGAGAAACTTTCCAAAACAAGGAGGCTTGCACGCAAAAGAGGAAACAAAGACCAAAACAGGTGTGTGAGCTAAACAAGCAAGCTTGCGAATCAAAAGAAGACAAGGCCGAATCAAGAAAAGGAAGGAGGAACACACAAGACAAAGGAGGAGGCCGAACAGGAAAGAAAGAACCTTATCACGCAAGAAAGCAAGCAGAAGGAATTCTGTTTGTTTTGTGAAACTTGTAATTCAAGCAAAGGCGGTACTAGCTTTAGTAAGAACGTGCAAGTATCACAAGTGGAAAGAGGCAAGAGTGTGTGAGTACCTTAGAGAGAAAAGCCAATATTTGAGTGCAAACACGAGTGAACTTGAGTGCACCTTACATTGAGAGCAAACACATAAGGGAGTGAACTTGTAAGGCTATATTTTTTTGACTAACCAAACTTTTCTTGCATTAAAATATGCCTAAAGAAGGTCAAGCTATGGAGAATATAGACCTCAAGATATTAGTGGAAGCCTTAGCCGGGAAGCTCGAGAAGATGGTGCAAGTTCAGTTGGAGCCTTTGCCTCTACGCATGGATGCCGTGGTGAATTCACGTGACAACCAGCAAGCTAGTGGTGAGTCACAAAGGCATAGGAGGAAAGCACCAATTAGAGACTCAAGCGGAGCTGATTCTGAATCTGAAGAAGGCGTAGGCTCAACAAGGGATCTTAGGAGAGCAAGAGCAAACCACCCACCTAGGGAGGCAAGGCAAATGAGAGACGATAATTTAGGGAGCATCAAACTGAAGATACCTTCCTTTGCTGGTCGTTCTAATTCGGAGGCATACTTGGAGTGGGAGAAGAAGATTGAGTTTGTGTTTGATTACCACAATAGCTCCGAAGCAAAGAAGGTAAAGCTTGCCATCACTAAGTTTACTGATTATGCTATAACTTGGTGGGATCCACTTGTGACAAGTAGGAGGAGAAATGGAGAATGCCCTATAGTTACTTGGGAAGACATGAAAGTGGTGATGAGGAAGAGATTTGTTCTAGGTCATTACTATAGAGGGCTATACAAGAAGTTACAAGGATTGAGGCAAGGAAGTTTGAGTGTGGACGAGTATTTCAAACAGATGGAGATAGCCATGATTAGAGTGGATATAGAAGAAGATAGAGAGGTGATCATGGCAAGGTTCTTGAATGATTAGTGTGGACGAGTATTTCAAACAGTATTTCAAAGTTCAGTTGCACCATTACATGGAGTTGGAAGACATGGTGCATATGGCAACAAAGATTGAGAAGCAACTCAAAAGAGGAGAAGGAAGGGTGAGAGCTACATCTGGTTCTACTTGGAAGCAAAACTATCCAAAGAAGTTTGAAAAGCCATAAGCAGCCAAAGTAGAGCAAAAATCCGAGAGCTCTCAAGCTCAAAAGAAGGTGGACGTCACTCCAGTAAGAAATCGAGACATCAAGTGCTTTAAGTGCCAAGGCAGAGGACATATCTCAAGTCAATGCCCTAACAAGCAAGCAATAGTGATTAGAGAAAGCAGAGAGATTGAAACTGAAGAAGAGGATTCGGAGCATGAAAGTATGCCCTCTTTAGAGGATGTATTCGAGGAGGAGTATGAGGCAGCTGAGAAACTTACTCTTGTAAGTAGGAGAGCATTGAGTGTGCAAGTGAAAGAAGAAGCTGATGTGGTTCAAAGAGAAAACATTTTCCATACAAGGTGCTATGTGAAAGACAAAGTGTATAGTGTCATCATAGATGGAGGAAGTTGTGCTATTGTTGCAGCACTACCATGGTGGAGAAGTTAGGGTTGCTCACTGGAAAACACCCTAAACCTTACAAACTACAATGGCTAAATGATAGTGGAGAAGTGCGAGTGATGAAGCAAGTTTTGGTAACATTCCGTATTGGCAACTATGAAGATGAAGTGTTGTGCGATATTGTACCAATGTAAGCTGGTCATCTATTGCTAGGGAGGCCATGGCAGTTTGATAGGAAGGTGCATCATGATGGCTACACTAACAAGTACACGTTCATGCTAAAGAAGAGAATAATCACTTTGCTACCATTGACACCATCGCAAGTGTGCGAAGATCAAAAGAAGTTACAACAAGAAAGTGATGAGAAAAGAGAACATGACAAGAAAAAGAAGAATGAGAGGAGAGAAGAAGCCGAAAAACAGAAAGATAAGTCAGCCAAAAGAGAGGAAATAAGTGAGAAAACAAAAGAAGCCGTAAACACAGAACTAACAACGGCCAATGAGAGAAAATTTGAGGGATGGAAAAGAAACTACTATGTGAGAGCAAGTGAGGTTAAACAAGCCTGTTTTGGAAAGAAGTCAATGATCTTACTTCAGTATAGGGAGACACTTTTGGTTACTAACGAGCTTGATTCATAATTGCCAAGCATGGTTAAATCTCTTTTGCAGGATTATGAGGATGTCTTTCCCGAAGAATTATCACTAGGTTTACCACCAATAAGAGGGATTGAACATCAGATTGATTTTATCCCAGGAGCAACAATTCCAAATCGGCCAGCCTATAGAAGTAACCCGGAGGAGACAAAAGAACTTGAGAGACAAGTAAACGAGCTTTTAGAGAAAGGGTACGTAAGAGAGAGCATGAGTCCATGTGCTGTCCCAGTCCTACTTGTGCCAAAGAAGGATGGATCATGGAGAATGTGTGTTGATTGCCGAGCTGTCAACAACATTACGGTAAAATATCGTCACCCTTTTCCTTGTTTAGATGACATGTTAGATGAATTGCATGGTTCTTGCATGTTTTCAAAGATTGATTTGAAGAGTGGTTATCATCAGATTTGCATGAAAGAAGGGGATGAGTGGAAAACAATGTTTAAAATAAAGTATGGTTTGTATGAATGGATGGTTATGCCTTTTGGTTTATCTAATGCACCTAGCACATTCATGCACCTTATGAATCATGTTTTACGTCCATTCATTGGAAAATTTGTGGTTGTTTACTTTGATGATATACTTATCTATAGTAAGAGCATTGAGGATCATGTTGAGCATTTGAAAGCTGTTCTAGATGCATTATGTGCGGATCAGTTATATGCTAACCTAAAGAATAGCACCTTTTGCACGGATCAGCTTGTATTCTTGGGTTTTGTTGTTAGTGCTAAAGCAATATAGTTGATGAGAAAAAGATCAAAGCAATTTAAGAGTGGCTGAGTCCCACAAACATTGCAAATATCCAAAGCTTCCACGACCTAGCTAGCTTTTATCGAAGGTTTGTGAAAGATTTTAGCACTATAGCTACACCACTCACGGAGATCATCAAGAAGAGCATTGGATTCAGCTGGGGAGAAGCTCAAGAAAAGGCATTCCAAGCACTTAAAGGGAAGTTGACGAATACTCCATTACTAGCTTTGCCTAATTTTGCTAAAACATTTGAAGTTGAGTGCGATGCTTCTGGTATAGGTATTAGCGCTGTGCTTATGCAAGAAGGATGTCCAATTGCCTATTTTAGTGAGAAACTAAGTGGAGCAACTCTGAATTACCCGACCTATGACAAGGAGTTGTATGCTTTGATTTAGACGTTGGAAACGTGGCACCATTACTTATGGCCCAAGGAGTTCATGACATATACTGATCACGAATCATTGAAGCACTTAAAGGGGCAACAAAAACTAAATAAGAGGCATGCACGATGGGTGGAATTCATAGAAACATTTCCTTACGTCATTCGTTACAAGCAAGGTAAGGAGAATGTAACGGCTGATGCACTATCACGGAGGTATGCCTTGATCTCAACTCTTGATGCTAAACTAATTGGTTTTGAACATATTAAAGAGTTGTATATTGAAGACACTGATTTTGGTGATCTATTCCAAACAACGGAGAAGAGTGCGAATGGTAA
This sequence comes from Hypericum perforatum, assembly GCA_012979155.1. Lineage (NCBI taxonomy): Eukaryota > Viridiplantae > Streptophyta > Magnoliopsida > Malpighiales > Hypericaceae > Hypericum > Hypericum perforatum. Next base: position 30,287 of record SOPF01024666.1, on the reverse strand, counting down.
ATTCTTTCGGAATGAGGGTTACCTATTTCGTGAAAACAAACTTTGTGTGCCTAATTGTTCTATGCGAGAATTGTTAATTCAGGAGGCACATGGAAGAGGATTGATGGGGCACTTTAGAATTGAAAGACTTTAGCAATGCTACAAGACCATTTCTTTTGGCTACACATGAAGAGAGATGTAGAACAAGTTTGTGGTCGTTGCATCACATGCAAGCAAGCCAAGTCTAAGGTAAAACCCCATGGTTTGTACACCCCACTACCTATGCCTACTAAACCTTGGATTGATATCTCTATGGACTTTGTGTTAGGACTTCCTAGAACTAAACGTGGTAGAGATTCTATTTTTGTGGTAGTGGATAGGTTCTCTAAGATGGCACATTTTATTCCATGTCATAAGACTGATGATGCTTCCAACATTGCTGAATTGTTCTTTAGAGAAATTGTTAGGTTGCATGGCATGCCTAGAACAATTATTTCTGATAGAGATGCAAAGTTCTTAAGTTATTTTTGGAAGACCTTGTGGTGCAAGTTAGGTACTAAGTTACTATTTTCTACTACTTGTCATCCACAAATTGATGGTCAAACTGAGGTTGTGAACAAAACTTTGTCTACACTCTTAAGAGCACTCATTAAGCAAAATATCAAGACTTGGACAGAATGTTTGCCACATGTTGAATTTGCTTACAATCGTTCAATTCATTCTGCTACTCAATTCTCACCATTTGAGCTTGTCTATGGTTTTAATCTTTTAACTCCATTGGATTTATCACCTTTACCCTTGAGTGAGCATGTTAACTTAGATGGCAAGAAGAAAGCATAATTTGTCAAGGAATTGCATGATAAAGCAAGGCAGAATATTGAGAAGAGAATAGAGTACTATGCAAGGTAAGCCAATAAAGGAAGGCACAAAGTGGTCTTTGAGCCTGGTGATTGGGTTTGGTTGCATAAAGGAAGGAGAGATTTTTCGTGCAAAGGCGTTCCAAGTTGTTACCTCGCAGAGATGGTCTATTTCAAGTCTTAGAATACAACAATGACAATACTTACAAGCTTGATCTGCCTGGTGAGTATAATGTAAGTGCTACATTCAATGTTGCTGATTTAAGTCCTTTTTATGCAGGCGAAGATTTGAGGGCAAATCCTTTTCAAGAGAGGGGGAATCATGTGAGACCATCCAATAATGAGCAAGGAGCAATGCAAGTTCCCATTAGGCCAATTACAAGAGCAAGAGCCAAGAAGCTTCAATCTGAACTCAACGGATTCATTCAGGGCTTTTGGGCTCAAGTTGACGCAATCAAGCCCAAGGACGACCATGCTAAGCCTGTGCACCTTATTAGCATCCTTCCAGAAGCTTAGCATGCAAGCATGCACATGATATTCCTTTGGATGCAAGGAATCTTCTTATTTTGGAAGTTAGCTTATTATTTAGTTAAGTCTTAGCTTGATAAGGAAACTATATTCCAGCAACTTTGACTTGTTTAGGAATAAGATATATGCTTTTAGACTTCCTAAAAAGCATGTTTAGATTCATTCTTATTTAGTTCTTGTTTAGGTTGTTATTCGGCCAGATTAGGGCTTATGCTTATTTCGGCCAGATTGCAAACCCTCATTAGTGTTAGTTTATTTAGGAAGTTGATGTACTTTGGAGCCTATATAAAGGGGCCTACATTTATTAATGAAAACACACAACTTTGATATTCAGAATATTTAGCATATAGCTAATTTGGTGAGTTGATACTCATTGTGCATTCTTGGTTAGGCTAGTGTGTCGCTTAGCTAGGGCAACATTTTTTACTTATCAAACGGTTCTTCCATCACCATTTGTGGCATGATTCGACTACAAGACTTGGGTTCGTGACTTCTAATTGATCGGGTTAGGGTGAGCCTTCACCAAAGTTTGAGCATTGCGTGGTTAGAGTTGAAGTCTTTCTCATCCAACAAGTAGCAACAGTCCGTTCATGTGGAATTCATAATGAGTTTCATATCATTAGTATTCGCTGTAACGACTTCTACACGACCCGCTTAATTACATTGTCATTTCCGCTTGGAGTAATTTTAATGCCTTCATCAACTAAAGAGATGGATGATCTTCTATTGACCCAACTGGAGATTGTTTTAGCAGATGGTTAACTTTATAAGCTGGTCCAAACATCAGATTCTGTACCGGCTATAGTGGGCATAAATATGCTGACCTTGGTGATATAGTAAAAGACTATCAAGAAGAGAAATACTTGTTCCAAAAATAGAAGGATAGGGTTAATCCAGATAACACGATATATAGTTTGTAAGAACAACAAACCATCAAGATTTTCAAGAACAACAAACCATCAAGATTTTCACAAGTTAGATAGTTAATTGGCAATGGATTTCTTGATCGAGACTAATCCAAAGGCCAAATTACCTACAACTGGAGATTTTCACCCCATTCTCATGTATCAGCTACATACAGCAACCATCCCACATTCATCTTTCCAAACCAACTTAATTTGATTAGGAGACATCACATTTCCCTATTTTTTGAATAAGTAAAATTTTATTTATTAAAAAATGATGCCAAAATTGTAGGTAATTAAATTTAATAGCTTTTACCCTATTTAGGGTGGACACGCACATATCTTCTAAGTAAACAAAAGATAATATAGTATAGCTAACAAGTCACGCTAATTACATATGTTGGAAATTGATGGGTTACGCCCATTACTGCCATAATAATGAGATTCATTAGACTAATAAATTTTGTAATTATCCTATTATGTATGGAAGGCATAAGGTTTGTAACGGATACGTAAGTTTATGACATTAGTTCATGGAGTGTATTTGGTAATGAGTAGATATTCAAACCAGCCTCTCAAGCAGATATCTTAGACCCAAAATCCTACAATCTATGCTTGCAAATCATAACATGATCTTAGCTACTATAACTGTGTATATTATGTAATTATGTAATAATTACTTTTTCATAGTTATAAAGATTGACATAGTTGAAATACTGCATATATATGAAACTACTTTAATCAATAATAAGTATCTCAAAATTATAGTCTTTATGGTATTTGTGCGACAGTAACTCTTACGAGCCTTTTTTCCTATTAATACTTTCTCTTACTTACAAACACAACCATATTGCAGATTACCAACTCTGTTCCTCTATCCCTTAGTGCTTTCACTCTCAAATTGATAGTTGCAAACTATTACTTTTCGAAGGTACAGATAAAGCCCATGCTTTGCTGTGGGCGCAAAGGCTTATCCAACATATTGACTAAAGTGTTAATACACTTTCACTGACCAACCTAAGCTTGGTTGAAGGTGGGGATCTGACTCCAAACTCAGATTACCCCAAATAGAAGGAAGATGGCCATAAGGTCCTCAACTACATCATGTGGTCTGTCTTAGAATCGGTCTTATCATAGGTGATTAACACTACTATCACTCATGGGCCTAGTCATAGTAATAACTATAGGCTGGCTAATATAACAGCAGGCCAAATAGATCTAATATAAGGAGTTTTTTCCTCTGTCAACCTAAGCTTTAATCGGTCTTATCAACCAGGTCTCCAAGGCTTGCTCTTCACCAAAAAAAGGCGTCCAACAACATATAGGTCCACACAACAGTTTTTCCTCAAGGCTCCCAATAGATTCTAGAATTCTGGACTACCAACCACCTCTCTACTAACCTTTAGAATCTTCGAATTCATTGTGAATACTCAAGAATTGAAGAAGTGATGTTCGAGAATAGTAAAAAACTTTCTATCTCTCATATTGGTAAATTGTCATTTTCTTTGAATACTCTCATGTTTCTTTATCCAATGTGTTTTGTGTGCCTGATTTAAGTATCAATCTCATTTTGCTTAGTGTCTTAACTCCAAATGATAAATATCTATTAAATTTATGGGTGACTAATTTGTTATCAAGGATCAGGCTACAAATATATTACTCTACCAAGACAGGAGCAATCAGCGTATCCCACAGGTCAAGTCCAAGAGTTCACTTTATGTCTTCCAGCCAGTCTCTCCATGTGTGTCATTATTATTGTGTGGGCATGATTCATAAGTTACCTTTCACTACTTTCTCTTTCTCTGCTTATGATTCCACTGGATCTTGTCTGTTATGACCTAAGGGTCTAAGTCTGGTTAAATCTATAAATGTTATCCATGTAGTTTTCTACGATCATTTCAGTAAATTCATATGGCTATATTTTGTGAGGCAAAAGTCAAACTTATTAAATATTTTTATAGGCTTATCAAGAGCTTCCAATTGGACTATGGGAGAGAATTTCAAATGCTAAACAAATATATAACCAAATATGTCATTTTGTACTGGATTTTCTATCCTTAGACTCTAGAGCAGAATGGATGTCCAAAATGTAAGCACTAAGTTATTGGGTGCATGTGCTATTCATGGTTACGCCCTTTAACTAAGCAAGGGTTACAACCACGATCTGCTCCTTATGTATTTCTGTGATATAACTGCAATCACAAAAATATCACTGCTTGGACTTGCACACTGATAAGATAGTTATATCCCATCATGTTTTATATGACAAAACTATCTTTCTCTTTATAGATCCAAAATATATACTTGATTATGCCAATTTGAAAAATTTGCATAAAAATGTGAGCGATACCATCTTTGGTCATGGGAGGCCTTGCACTACTATCACTTTTAGCCAACCTAAAGCCCAAGAACCCACTCCATCATAGCCTGGTTCACTAGCTAAGTTCCACTCAACTACCAACTCATTAGCCACCTACTCTAGTTGACCAACCTAGGCCCCTTATCTGACCACTCATGACCTATCTCTAATAAGCACACCCAGCCCTAGGCAAACCTAGTAGACCTATGCTAACTCCAACTATCCAATTGCCAATATCACCAATAGCTACATTGATGCCTCCTACCTATCAGACCCATCCTTTGGTGACTCGCTCTCAGACCATCCCACCTCCTCAAGTACTATTTACTATTATACCTCCTATATGGAGAAATTTTTTGAAAGCATAGTTGATGAGTGCTTAAAACACTCATTACTTGTGTCCATTTTCTAGTCCGTTTTTAGTATTTTAGGTTGTTTTATTTGAGTTTTAGTTATCTTTGGCGTAGGTTTGTTTATTTCATGTTTTTAGTTGTGTATTTTGTTTCTCATCATGTTTTATGGTTTTAGGAGCTAATTCGAGGAAATGGTTGACGACCGAGCTAGATGAGTAGATGCATGGACGAGAGGAAAGATGCAAAGGCGAGAAGAGCAAAGCTGAGGACCTGGTGCACGCCGGAGAAAGTTGGCGCACGCCAGGACTACACTAGGAACAAATGACCACGAGCAAGAATGACCAGACGCAAACGACCGAGCACCTGAGGATCTGGCGCACGCCAGAGAAAGTTGGCGCACACCAAGCATAGTTGGCGTATGCCAAACCAGACAGTGACAGAGCTGCCACTTGCTTCTTTGAGTGGAAAACACTAGAAGGGGCCATGCACTCGGGAGTTTTGGCCTTCTTGTGACCATGGGAGACCATTGTGGATGAGGAGGTGGATAGTAGTTAGGATATTATGTTAGTTTATATTTGTTTTGACT
>SOPF01024666.1:0-13583 GCA_012979155.1 Hypericum perforatum | reverse complement strand
AAAAAATTGGTCCAATACAAGAGATTGTTAAATTTAGCTAATTTCACTAGTGATAATTAATATTTTTTAGAAAATTTTTGTACTTAATTTCAACTTTTTAATAAATTGATATTTTTTTCATAAATATATATAAAATTTACAAATTTAAAGAAACCCAAGACAATAATATTTTTATATGTATTTGTTTAATAATTAATTATACATCATTCTCATTTTTTGAATTATCTTCAAATGATTGATAATTATTATTATTATTTTATAAATAGTATATCGATCGAATTTAAGATGCCAAGAAATAAAATTTGAGTAATACAAAATAAATATAGTTTATTGAGTGGAGTTTTAATAATTTTTAACCAAGAACTTAAACTACCTTAACTCATTTTCCCACTAAAAAGATATCTCGCACGTCATCCACCGTCAACACCAATTTTTAGAAATCCTGGCCCGGTCGCAAAACTATGCTCCACCTCAAGCCAAATTAGATTAGGTGGGGATAAAAAGTTTGTCCCTAAATTGGGACAAGCATGTGGACTATTAGATCAGAATATGCTCAAAAAGATTCTGATCTAATGGCTATTAATCACAAGGACATTTTTTACTTTTACCCAAACTTAAAAATCCCAGCGTTTAATAGCATCCTTGTTTTTAGGATAATTATCATTACATATCCATTTTTTAAAAAAACTAGCTTTTAATAGCTTCCTCATTAAATATCCCATTCTTTAAGGAAAATTTAAAATTTAAACTCATAATTTATGATAATTAATTACACCAACATCTTCATCTTCTACGCTTTATATGCATACATTCTCTCTCTACTTTCTTCCTTATTAATATATAATTAATTACGCTGGTTTGAGTAGTTGGTTTACTGGTTTGAGTAGCTAGTTTGTTAGTTTGATTTGCTGCTTGATAGTTTGCTTGTATGTATTTGTTGGTTTGAGTGGTTGGTTTGCTGGTTTGATTAGATGCATTAATAGTTTGTTGATTTGCTTCTCTTGTTTGTTAGTTTGCTTAGCTAGTTTGTTGGTTTGCTTCGCTGGTTTACTGGTTCGAATGGTTACTTTGCGGGTTTGCTTAACTATTTTAGTGGTTTGCTTATTTGAGTGGCTGGTTTGCTGGTTTGCTTCGCTGGTTGGTTGGTTGATTTTGCTGATTTGCTTCGTTGGTTTGTTGGTTTACTTCACTAGTTTGCTGGTTTGTTTCTGTGGTTTGTTAGTTTGCTTGGCTGGTTTAAAGGTATGGACTACTTCTCTGGTTTGTTGGTTTGCTTGGCTGGTTTAAAGGTATGGACGAGAGGATGAAAATTATTTTGAATAGAACTAATGACGGTTAGTATTACGATTTTAAGTTAAAAATGTATTTAATGGGGAGAGAAAGTAGATAATTAATGAGAGAGACAAATTAGGTGGGTGGTTATGATTTTAAATTCTAATTAGGTGAGTGGGTAGTTACATACATTTAATAGAGAGAGAAAATAACCAAATTAGTAGATTAATAATTTGACTAAATTAACCTTTGTCCCTAAATAGGGATGTCCCGATGATATCCACTCCTACCTCAAGCAAAAGAGAGAGAGAGGCGCGCGTTCATTGTGCGTGTTTTATTTAATATTGATCAATTTATCTTAAGGACAGGAGCTTGATGAAATCTAAATTACATGCTAACTGGGAAGGAAATTTTCGGTATAATTAATGCTCTACTTCCGACGTCTATATTTTTCAGACCAAGCACTAAAATATATACTGCTCTTCGCTAGTTGTCTCTCTTCCAGACAGAAATCAACGCATTTCTTATTTACTTGCTCTCTCTTCTCTCTTCTCTTCTCTTCTCTTGTTATTGACTCTTTTGGAACCCTAAAACAACGGCAATGTATTCTCCTCCACTAGACGACGTCGTCATCGTCTCGACCACCAATGCAAAGAAAAGGAAGTTGGAAACAGGTGGAGAACCCAGGAAACCAAAATTCATGAAGAAGATTCTGGACGATGACAAGGCTACCAAGACAACCAGCTTAAAAAAGCGGATGCCAACCCTCATGACCAAGTCCTTCCAGTTGGAGACCTTGTGCGATATTTCCGTCTGCGTCTTGTGGTACGGTTCCGACAGGAAAGCTGAGACTTGTCCCAAGGACAGGGCGGAGGCGGAGTCCCGGGTCCTCGGGCACAAGAAGGCCGCCGACAAGGAGAAACGCGAGTCCAACGTTATTGCGCTCTTGGAGGGAACCAATAGGAGCTTGGTTCGGAAGGTTGCCAAAGAGGTGTCCGCTTGTTTGTCTGACTTGGCCAACGAGCAGGATAGGTTGGACGCCGAGTTGAAGCGGAAAGAGGACAAGATTAGGGTTTGGACCAGTAATGTCGATCAATGGAATATGGACGTTGCTGCTACTTCCATCCTCGACGATGACTTCATCTGCCTCGATGATCTCGTTGGTCCGAATTTGCCTTTGATACAAGGGTACTTGATGGAGGAGATACGGATGGAATTCGCTTTGGTGATATTCGCTTTGGTGATAGGTTGAACCCATTTTCGTAATTTTCTGTCAAATCAACCCCTCTAAGGAAAAATACCCCATAAATGAGGCGTTTTTTAAGAGTGAATTTTTTTATTATCGTTTTGTCCTTAATAAGAATGATTTTTTTTTTAGAATTAAAGACTTCAATCATTCAAAAGCCATCCGATATCTACAAGGAGTGAAAAACAATGGATACAGTTTAGCCCTTTTGCTATGGTACTACCCATTCAGATAGATGGGAACAATAAACCATATTTCGCGAAAATCTAATCCAAACAAATGTGTAATTTTCCATGTGTGTCCCTGTAAAAACCATAGAGCAAGAAGTTCTAAATGGAAAAATAACACAGAACAGCAGCACCACACACCAAACAAACCTAAAGCACACAGCAAACAAAGCAAAAAACAGCAACCTAAAGCACACAGCAAAAGCAATTAAAAAATAAGACGGCTGGAGACGATAGGAGACGACGGGGAACGGGCTGTGGATGGGCAGTGACGGCGAATTGTGGTTGACGACAGGAGGACACGGGAGAGCGGGCAAAGACGGCAACGACAAGAGACAAGCAGTGACGAGAAGATGGACAGGCGACGACATGCGACGACGGGCGACGAAGGGCAAAGGGCAACGACGGGAGGAGGGACCACCAGGGAGAAAACTCTCACGAGGAGAGAGAGACTCTCACAGAGGAGAGAAAGAGACTTTCACAGAGGAGAGAAAATAACTCCACTTGGGGAGAAAATTTTGGTAGGAATAGAGGAAGGATGAAGGAGATGAAGGGCGAGGAAAAGACAAAGAAAGAGGCCGAGGGTGGAGGAAAAGGGGTGGAGGAAGAGAAAGGGGCAGCGGGTGAAAATTTTTTTTAGGTTTTTTGAGAATCGACTCTCATTGGAACTCTAATCTCCTTAATAAGAATGATCATCAAATCAGCAAATGAGTAATTAAAATAACAAGATATCTTGTCCCAAGTTTAGTGATTTAATTGACGAAATTAAACTTCTTAAAATCAAACATCACACCCTGTGGGTATAAGTTGTTGTAAATACGAACTTTATCGAGATTCATACGTAGTATTATATTTAATTTATTCGTAGATATACGATCTCTTTGAGAAAAATAAAAATGCGTTTGGTACATATTACCTTGTACTATTTCTTTTTCTTATTTATTATCATATTTAACTCAATCATTAATCATCATTTTTTCTAATATAAAATTTTTAGATCTTATATACAATTTCTTTTATTTGGGACTCATTTAGATTTTTTATATTTTATATTTTTGATATAAATCCATATGAAAATATAACATGGTTAATCCGTTTATTTGAGAAATAAATACTTATTTACAATGATATTGTTTTGGTGAAGTATTCATATAAATAAATTCAACATACGCTTTTGTTATACAGTGCACATGTATGAATGATTCTTAATAATAATTTATCCTTACAAAAAATATATTTGTTAAATAATGTGATATCAAATTAAAAATATTTACAATGTAATTAACATGATCTAAATTTGTAAGGATCATGTAATTTACATGATCTAAATTCGTAAGGATTATTTTTTAATATTTAATTTTAATATTGATTTTTTAGTCAAAGATTTTGTTACTATGATATAGTATTGTTGTTACTGTAATGATTGATTTTACTTAATTTAATGAATATTCTCTATTGTTATCGAGAAAAATATTTTTGTTTTTAACAAAATTTTAGATTAACCTATTATACATATGAAACAAAAAAATAGACAACATATTCAATAATGTATTCAAATAACCAAACATAGGATATTACACATAGAACAATTAGTTTTGTCTAGTACTATATTGTCCTGTAATTTAGGTACTGTCAAGAATTTGTACCAAATGCACCCTAAGAATTGTGTCAAGTTGATTGAATTTTTGCTAACCATTATGATAAATTTGTTGAAAAGTGTTAAAATCAATTTATTTATTCTTTTAAAATTTGGCATTAAATAAGATTATTATGATACAGACTTGATACTAATACTAGATCATTTATTATGCCCGAAAGTTGACTCACTCAAATTAGCGAGATTATATAAAATTGAGCTAACAATTCCTTTCTACATTTTGTTAGACTAGCATTGATTAAATTATGTTTTAATATTGCAAATGATAAAATTTACAATAAATTAGAGGATACATAAAATTATTTGACATTTAAATAGAAATGTAACTATTTTTACCAAAGTTCACCGCATGGTGTTGCTTGCCTATAAAACTAACCGTTAATAACAAAATTACCAAAGGACATTTGCCTTTTTCTAAAATATAATTTAGTCAACTGAGCCTATATTTCGGGATTTTGAATGATTTGACTTTTTTTTCCTTTTAAACAATGTTTTTTTTAAATAGTAGGATTTGAATCATTGACTTCTTGGAAAGGAAGAAATATCTGTTATCATCTTGCTTATCAAGCATTGGTAAAAGACATTTATCTTAAAAACACAAGGCGTAGGACAATCTAAGGAGATGCAATGTGTAGTTAGCTGGGGGAAAATTTACATTTTAAAAAAATGGTAGTTATTTTTGAAGACTGAATAGAGAAAATCTTTTTGATTTTTGAAAAGTCTCATAGTACAAGAGACATTTCCTTATAGAAGATATTTACTAATTGGATAAAGACTGTGTTAAAGGATGGTCGCAAATTCATTGGGTACCCGCATCATATAGATCAAATCTTTTCATAAAATGTGCCTCGTTCGATACTAAGGGTGTTGAGCAGTGCCACGGGAATAGAGTCCACATTGGACGTTGGCAATTACTAGGGTATTACAGCCATGAATGATATAGTTTTGGGGGAAGACTTGGGTGGAAGGTAAAACAATTAACAATGGCGAGCATGTCAACGATGATCTAATCGACTATACTATCATATGTCATGCAGGTTATTAAAGAGTAAAGAAGGTCATGTCGCTCAGCTTAAAAGTATAAATCCGCTTCTGCATGGCCTTCGCCTTGTGCGCTGCTAGCTCTGCCTAAGCGACTATCTCCTCTCTTTTTATTTTGGATACATGCTGATGATTGTGAAATTGTTGTGCTAGTAAGACTGACAAAATGGTCTGCTGTAGACATTTATAGATTTTCTCTTTTAGAGAGGTTCGTAAATTTGACTAGCTGATATCATAATATTGGGCATAATTGTACATCAATGAGTTCAGATAATTGTTTTGTATATGTTGTGAAATTTGAGACAACCTTTTATTTTTAGTATAGTATTAGTCATACTTATACAGTTTAAAATTTGAAAGAATTTACTTCCTTTAATGAGAATGTGTCCCAAAAGGGGACGAAACTCTTATGAAGGAACGAATTTCAAATATTTATTATATTTATGAATGGAAGGTAGATTACAAAAAAAAATTATTATAAAAAAAGTAAAAACTTAAAGATTTTACGAAAAAACTACTTTTAAAACATTTTCTATGTCAGAGCTAGTCAAAAGAGAATTAAAAGGGTCCAACAATAAAATTGACCATTTATGTAAGAACCATAGAATTTATTAGGATATTAGTAATAATTGTGGGTAGCATTTTATAATTTGTAATGTCTTAATTTATAATTTACCATTAACTTAGGGTTTAGATAACTTGATGCATATATAAAGGAAACCTGGAGAGGGGAAAAATCTAAACCTAATTATGTCTCCTCCTCTTTGAGGATGGAAGAGCCAATTCGTATGCAACCGAGGAGGGGTTACTGATGCAAAAAAAAAAAGCTAAACATGAGAGAATATTCGTGATTGACATTACTAAGTAAGAGAATACTAGATCAAGGTAAGTCGGTTCATATTGTTTTGCATATACTCTAATTGATTCCTTGATTCTATGTGATTTGATTATTTAGCTTTGTCCTTGAGATTATAAGCTGTGATAATTTAAATTGTATCTGATGAGATTAACATAATGATTCATGGACATTGATTAAAACTCAAGGAAGCGGCCATTATAAGTTGAAATCCTATCGCAAGATGATTAAAATATATGATTGAGTGCTTTTGGTTCCCTGGGATTTAATTGAAATAAGAAGTTTAATGCGGATTGTGATATGAAGCTATTTGACAAAACTGGATGCATGTTTACGAAGTCAGTAAGCTAGATCTTCGTGAAAATTTATAGCGATATGTACGTGATTGCATGAAAAATAATCAGTGATGTGGGTGTTGTAAATATGATCGAAAAGTAAGTCGGTTTACGTCTTACGTTCTTTATAGTTTTCGTGATTTTGTAATCCATGGTATGTTATATTGAACAGTTTTGGATCGCATGTTAGATTATAATGCTGTAGAACCCTAATCATATACGTACGAATATATACCCACTAGTTGCATCCAACGCATGAAATCTATTATACAGGCTTAAATCAAAGTTCTTTATGAAACCCAATAAACAATTAGGATTCGTTGGAGTGTAATTCATTATTTTCTGGTTCGGCAGCAGTAGCATAAAACCTCATGAAATAATTAAGGACATAAAGTCTTTTATTATGAAATTGGTTAGAGTAAACAGTGCTTACGTTTATAAATTAGTTTGATAGCATCCATCATATGTGAAAATCCCTTCCTATATTATAATAGTACCTTGTACGTTAATCATTCTCTGCGTCTATGAATAAGGTTTCGACGTAGACAGGTTAACCTATTAAAATAGTTGTAAATTTAACGTTGGCTTTGGTGGTAGATTGTTGTGAACTTAATAGTTCAGGAATTATATTAATTTCGGTATAGTTTGCAAGATTTCTGTTTAATATCGTAAGCAAATTCTGTCCTTGTTACACAGTTGATATGTCGCTATATGTTGTGAATTTTGTATTTTAGATTGTGATTGTGGAGTTGCTGAGTCGTGTTATTGATTTCAAAATTTATGATTTGTATGGTTAATGTTGGATTTCTGATTTTGAATTGTCGTAAGTGAATTCTGTCTTTGTTACGTGATTGTTATGTTGTTCTAAATCGTTGATTGTGTGTGATTGAATTCTGGAATTTTGGATTGGAAATTGATGATTTGGATTTCGGATTTATTGACCTTGGATATGTAAATCGAATCTTGGATGTGTGATTGATTTTGAGTTTGGTACCTTTGGATTATTGATGGTTGGATTCGGATCATCAGAATTTGAATGTGTGATTGATATGATTTATGGCATGCAGGATTGTCTCATACCTATTGGGCCCTGTAGTTCGCACATATCGCTCAAGGGGCTATCGGATAACCCGAGGTATGTGTGATCAAATGGACAGGGAGTATGTAGACTATCTGGACTCGTGGAGGGAATACCCTTCCATCTATGCTCCACGAGGATCCCATCGTGATAAGTGAGGATTCCGGAGCTCCGTATTGTGATTGTATTGTGATCATTATTATGATTGCTATTGTGTACGTCAAGAATGCTAAGTTGTGTTTCTATTGTGATTGCTATTGGTTGAGATGTGCTTTTGTGAATTTTTAGATTTGCCAAGTTCGAATTAGTGAAATCTGTTTTATGTGAGGGTAGTTGATTGTAAAGTTTATTGCATATGACTTGATTTGACATTATGTATATGATTTGATACGAAATGTTTGATATGATTTATTGTATAAGATGTGTGTGTCTACCGATTTACTGAGATGCGTATCCTCATTAATGTGTGCTGCTATCTTATATAAATTGGAAGCAGATTGGGAGTCAGAATTAAACACGAAGACATGCATTGTGTAACATTTGATTACTTGAAGACTATTTTAACTTCTTGAGACCATCATATTCTTCGAGTTTAAATCTAGATTGAAATTTGAGAATTGAAGTGGCCTTATAGAGAGTCTTATTCCGTGGCAGTTGACATGCCTAATTTTCGAGGCGTGACAATTTAATATTTTGTATGAACATTTGAAAAGAAAAACAAGAAAGGTTTACCTAGTGAACATTTGAAAATACTAACATCTTTCTTTCATAATAAGATCAATAGAATTTGAGAAAATACAATGCAATGTCACCTAGTCAAAACATAAAAACACTGAACCTATTTAACTCATAACTACTTGGAAGAGTCAAATAAGAATCATAAATATTGAACAACCAATCATATGCTTGCAAGTAGAGCATCCACTATAGATAGGCACAACATTGATAGATAATGATCCTGAAAACCTAAACAATTATTGTAAATATTGAATATGTAAAGACACTAATAAGAGAAAAATAATATAATTTTTCATTTGAAGTGAGTCTTTTTTGAAAGCATTGAGCTCATAGTTGTATTCAAGCCATCTAATTCTTTTGTGCTGTAAATCAAAGATAATTACCTTATCTTTCATGATGATATATTCAAATATTTGGATAAAAGGTGAATATTGCCATCATTTTTCTTATTAACAAATTGTTCTACAAATAGTTTTATTTAATCTCCTAGAATTGTTTATAAATCATGTTTGGTCATAAAACAAAAACAACAAAACCGAACATATTTCGAAATTCATAAATGGGTTGTATGTCTCATCTCTAGATGGTGAACGTTATTTATGAATCTATGATCGCTATTGTTGCAAACAACGTTGGATTCATATTTAGTAGTTTTCTATGTAATCACATGCGACGCCAATCTAACTCGTAGTATTGCCTACAAAAAACTTTTTAGTAACTAATCAGCCAACTCAAATTCTAAAGTTATATAGATTTCAATGGTTAAAGTAATTTTTAATAAGCAATTAAAGTTTATCACAAATTTTAGTTTCAACGAGGTAAAAGTTTTGTTGTCTAAGTACACTGTATATAGATATTACATGAATGAGAATGGATTTTATTGTCTAATCACAAAGTTTATAAAAACTTTTTTTTTAGACAATGGAACTTACAATGTTCAACACTATAACTTGAAAGATTTATCATGAAAAGATAATACATTAAAATGGACTTACTTTGATAGTAAAAGAGGATTGTAAATCATTATTTTGTGCACTACTTCCCCAAACACAAGATTACTACCCGTGTCTTCCCTTCGACAGTGAGAGAAAACTCTTGTGGCATATCTCAAAAGGGAGAAAATCTATCTAAAGGAAAGAATATCAAATATTAATTATATTTTTAAATAGAAGATAGATTATTGAAAAAATAATATATTATAAAAATAGAGCAGAAAATAGTTTCTATGTCATGACTAGTCATAAAAAAATTATGCTATGACCAAAGGGTGAAACAACAAAACTAACCATTCAAAATTATGCATTCTCACGATATTATAAAATAAAAGAAAGAATTATGTAGTGAAAAATTAAAAACAATAATGTATGTCAATCATAATAACATATGGAATCTAAGATAATAATTATCTAGATAACAAGAAATAACAAGATCAATTAGGAAAATTATTAGAAGTTTTTGGTTCTCAATAACAAAAATAAACATAATCTTTTAATATTCATAAGATACTGTCTACATTGTTAGACGTTAGCAGAAATTGAAAATATTTACAACGTAATTCTCCCAACATATTGCAATGGGCTTGATTTTTGTTTTCTCTCGTTTTTGTCACAAATCTTCTTTGTTTATTATGACTTCAGTCATGTGTTTTCTTCGTTGGACTCTTAAGTTATTGTAGGTGTGGATAAACTACTTATACAAAATATGGGTTGTTATTTTCTCATTTTAGCTACAAATATTGCAGGCCTCTATGGGCTTTTTCTAAGCTTGAATTTAATACAAACTTGTGGATCCTTATAATTTTTAAATTATACTACACTACAGTGATGATGGGCACACCACCTATAGAATTTCATGTGATCTTAGACACTGGGGGTGATGTCTCATGGGTATCGTGTAAATCATGTGTTGGTTGCCCTCATACTACAACTTTTGCGGTAAAAAAGGTTTATATGCATTTACATTTTACCTTAATTTACATCTTCGTTTCTAACGTCAAGAGTTTGTAGTTTGGCATGAACAACTTCAATATCTCTGCTTCAACGATTGTAAGCATCTTTCACCGAGACTACAAGAAATGTCATTACAAAATTAATCACGGAGACGATAATAGCACTCTGGTTACTATTTAACCAATGTACTCTTACTGAATATTATTTTTTATTTTTTCTATGTGAAGACTAATTATGAGAGAATTAATTGTAAATCAAGGCAATAATATTAAATGAGGAAAGTTTTTCTAATCATATATAACAAAATTAAACTTGCTTTCTTAAGTTTGAAAATCTTGTTCTACTTAATATCCTAAAATTTAAAATGAAACTTCACTTCAAATCTAAGGACAAAAATATAATTCATTATAAATGTATGAAATCATTTAATTTTAGAATATCACATAATTGCCTAAGTTGATAATCCTACTGTAAGAATTGAAAATTTTATTTGAGAATTCATAATAACTATAGGTAGTGCTTGGGTATTATATAAAATTTTAGGTAGCGTAAGATAATTTATCACTTAGCTCAAACCTTAGCTGGTGATTTAGGTCAAGTGGTATTATAAATATAAGGCACCTTGCGGTATCCAATAAAAGAGGGGAAGAAAACAAACGAATAAAATAAAAGGAATTGAGTAAGATCGATAGAGGATCTATCACACATGAGATAAGTCGGTTTATGTCTTACGCTCTTTATAGTTTTCGTGATTTTGTAATACATGGTTTGATATATTGAACGGTTTTGGATCGCGTGTTAGATTATAATGCTGTAGAACCCTAATCATACACGTAGGAATATATACCCACTAGTTGCATCCAACGCATGAAATCTATAGTTGAAAAAAATAAACAAGGAAAAATGACGAGTTTTAAACATGGAAAAATATGATTTTGACAAAATGTTAAAATAAACAAAAGTTTTTGGGAAAATTATGCTCAGACCCCTCGGGTTTAGAAATTCGTGTTTTAGCTCCCGTATTTTTTTATATTCGACCCTTCAAGTTTGCAAAAAGTGTATATTTTGTCCCCTATTGCCAACGATTTCTTCGGCAAAAGTGGAACTAAGATTACCAAAATACTCTTTTCTTTAAAAAAAATAAATTAAACTCATTTTTATCCTAGACACCACCTCCCCCATTCCCTCCTCGCCGAATTACTCTCTCTCCTCCACTCCTCACCCTAGACCCGACCCTAGCCCGCAAAATGTAACCATCGGTCCTCTCCAACCTCCTTCAACCGCTACCTCATCCTTAAGGCTCGAGACCCTATAGGAACGGTAGTAATCTTGGCAACCAACTCACTCGCTGGTTGCGCTCATTTGAAACCCTAAGTTGGTACGAGCTCCCCGAATCCAACATCCCGGAGCTGCTCAGCTCCCCGGACAGCCCGTTGTTGTCCGAGGTGGCCCTCTATATAATAGATGTCAGAGAGACAGTAGCAATCGCGTCCGTCGCAGTCACAGCCACCTCGGGCTCGGCTACCGGAGCCAGCTTAAGCAGTGGGAATAGCGGCTTGACGACGGGGAGGGATATCTAGTCCCGGAGGTGGGAGGAGGATACGGCGACTGTGGTGACAAGGATCTTGCTCTCCACCGCCGATAGTATCGAGGAGCTCGAGTACATCACTTCGCACCCCTCCATTATACCGTCCGAACCCAGTAAATCCTCGTAGTCTTTACTAGTTGTAACCATCGGTTCGCTACTCTCCTTCACTGGAGCTGGTTTCTTCTTCTGGTGTGGCATTGGGAAATTTCTTTTTTTTTGGTTGGGAAGATTTTGCTTTCTTATTTGCCCACTTGTCTGTTTTCCCAGTAGTTTTACGTTTGGTTGCAACTGAGCCAGCTTTGGGAGTATCCGTAGCCGGAGAGCTGAAATTTTTGATGTCCGACGACGATGGCCGCTTGAAGATGTGGTTGAATGCGGTTGTAGAGTAGGTTTATCCAGAAATAATCAATTTGAAATGAACTTGAAGTTTGAGTCGGGGTATATTTCCATAATAATGGGTAATTTTTCTTCTTCAAGGATTATTACGGATGGTGTTATATTGCTTTTCCCTTGTCTAAATGAGTTTGCAATGTTTGATTGGGTTTTAATTTGGGGAAGAACCAATAATTAGGGGTTTTCACAGATTTGGGAGAGGAAGAAGACGAGGAGAGAAAAGATTTCAATGTTTTTAAAAAGGATATTTTTGTAATATTAGGTCCGATTTAAAATATACACTTTTTTGCAAACTTGAAGGGTTGAATGATAATAAAAAAATACGGGAGTTAAAACACAAATTTCCTGAAACCCGAAGGGACTGAACATAATTTTTCTAAAATTTTTTGGAGAAATAATGCGAAAATGTTAAAATGTTGGGTTTGGTAGAACTAGAAAACTTCTAATCATTCTATATAAATATGATTTTTATGTACTTTAACATTCTGGTATGAATGTCTTTTTCAGTCGTGATTTCAAAGAACAAAATCACATGTTCACTATTACGGTGTTCTTGGTATAATTATATCCAACAAACGAAGAAATTCTCAGCATGTAATTATCTTCCGTTAAAATATGGCAGAAATTTCTTATTTTTTATATAATCTCTTCAATCGGATAAAAAAAATCGAGCTCTCAAGTTAAGACCAATATTAAAATTTTATAATCTCTCTATTATAAGTTAATATTTTTAGCTAAATACAGGTCATATTTTTTCATCAATCCATATTTTCCAATAAATGCTTTTATTTTATTTTTTGCAAATTCAAAAAATAGTTTAAGATGATAATTTTGCTATACCTACTTGTTTTATAATTTTATGTCATCTTTATTTTTTAACTATTTTTAAATAATCCTTGTAATTATTATTAAGTTGTGAAAAATAATTTAATTGAATTTAATAATTTCAATAACTTAACACCCTAGGCATGTCAAAGGAAAACTTGAGATGTTAAATAAATTTTAAGTGATTTTATTTTACTATTCATATTTATATGAATAAATACATATCCTTAATTGAGACACATCACGAGAGTATTTGTTGGATATTAAAAAGTGTATAATTTGAATATAGAAAAAACTATAAATTTATAAATATTTTAGTTGACCTAGTATTAAAAAAATATTTGTATTTATTGGAGTTTAATCATTTAAAATTAAAAA
>SOPF01024663.1:0-54254 GCA_012979155.1 Hypericum perforatum | reverse complement strand
CTCCATCGGGGACAATGTGTGATCCCGTGACACATCCCCTTTCAGCCTCTTTTGCATGTCGAGGTGGCTGAACACGACGTGGTGGCGCAACAACGGCTGGTCGGGATGCCTCCTCTGGTAATGACTCGCTTGCCGTCGGATCATCAAACGCCGACTCGCTGGCACGTTCAGCTTCAGAACCTACGTCCATGTCCCTACACTCGTAAACAAATAACGGAGTATTTGTTTATTACACTTTAGTATTTGTATTATTAATCATAATTAAGATACGTACCTACGAGATGTACTATCTGGCTGATCACCCGGCGTCTGGTCATGGAATAAGCGCGTAGCAAATTCGGCAGGATCGAAAGCCGGCAGTGACTGGTAACCAAAATCCCCGAATTGTCCGCCTCTGAATTTTGAATTTAATATATATAAACATTCCACAATCTAAATATATGAACTAATACATAAAATGCTCGCTAAGTAATTAAAGTACCTAGAGGGAGATGAAGTGCGCCCTTGGTACTGCTGAGCAGAGCCTGGATCTGACGGATGGTGTGGCCGGGACCGTGGCACTGACATCTGGTGGGGTGTATACGATGGCATAGATTGCATGGGAGTACCTTGTGGCTCCTGAGTCGGCCACTGCGGCTGTGAGGACTGGCCACCGTAGTCTACCCACTGCATGGGCAGTACTCCCTCCTCCTGTACGGGGTCACCCATCGGCATCTTACTCCGCCTACTAAAGAGGTTTGTGCACCGCCTCGTCACAGGAACTATCTCTGAGGCTGGTATGTTGTATACCATGCCTGGCGGCGGCGGCAAAGGTGCTTGGGAGCTGGGAATGTCCCTATACCGGCGATCCTCTCTAATAAACCTCAGTGCGGACTCTGACAATGCTTGGGTTGGCGGGTCATGCTGCGTACGGTGTCGAACATGCTCTACGGCATCGGCCTACATCAAGCAAAGTATTGCAACATTTGGATTCAACATATACAAAAATAATAATAAAAATTAAAACAGCTAAAATATATTTGTACTCACGTTTCTGTGCAACATTGCTCCCTCATGACTGATGCAGCGCCTAGTGTGTAGCCTGTACCAATCCATGTACCTGTCATGGTAATGGACATTATGACCATCCGTCGGAACTCCTGGCGGGATAACATAGGTATGTCGCATGTCCCTCCAAATACTGACATGGGATGGGAAAACTTCATCCCATTTCGTTGCAGCCTGACCTCGCCCGCCCTTCGCCGCGCTGTGCGTCCCTTCAAATGGCTGGGGAGGCATCGGAATACCCTGCATGTATCCGAACTACCGTAACACCCGATCAGGGTAATGCCACTCAACGGCGTAGAAGCTGATCAGTGGTGCTCTCACTAGCCACATACGCTGCCCTTGATGACATATGGCCGGTAATCTTGCAATTATGTCATCAGTATACGGCAGCCACACCACCTATAATATTTAATATGGTCCACCGTTGTGTGAAATTAACTAAACACCACAAATATTACTTAATATGCACATGGAGGAGGTTTTATTACTTACGTCATGGTCTCGCAGCTCATCGAGCTTGCGCCGATATACCCTTACGCTCATAATCCTCTTCGAGATGCGTCGATTAATCGCCCCAGTCCACCTATAATAAACACATCTACATATTAATCATTTTTCTGGAAAAAACAAAAAATACTAACAAAGGTATAAAGAAGAATTATTAAATACCTGATACCCAAGGACTGGCCATACTCTTGCTCCACGGGGTTTTTTATGGCAACCCGTAGTGGCACAATCCTCTCAGCAGCCCACATCCAAACTAGTGCAAGATCGCCGGAGATGGAAAATGCATCACGGTCGGTGGCCCTACACAGCTGGTGATAGAGATGCGCCAGAATTCCACCCCCCCAACTGTATGTGGATATCGTGTCGACATCCAACAACATCGGCAGCCAGCACGAACTGACTCGCGTCTCAGTCGTCTCTGGGAACAAAATGCAGCCAATTAGCCGCATAATACTGGCTCGTACAAACTGACGCACCGTCTCATCGTCAGCATCATCAGCTAGATCCGCAGGGTCGTAGAAGTCCTCAAACCACTTCAGGACAATGGCATTCCCGAATGTACACGCCGGTGTCAACTTCGGGTTTCTACCGAAGCACTGCATACATAACTCCGGCCAATCTGATGGTGACTGCTGGCCCGTCAGTGGAAGGCCATCTATCGGAAGCCCGTACAGTATGGCCACATCCTGCAGCGTGATGGTCATCTCTCCCACCGGCATGTGGAACGTATGTGTCTCTGGTCGCCACCGCTCCACCAAAGCCGTAATAACGGTCGACTCAATAGCGACGTGGCCAATGCGCCACACATCCCAAAAACCGGCTGCCTGCATATACCGAATAAATCCGCTGTGATGCACCGGCTTCTGCTTCCATCTCCGTCGATAGATCTTGAAGACCGCATCCACGTCAAACTCGTCATTGCGACCAGGCCTCTCTGCATTCCATATCGCTTGTGAGCGATGGACGTCTTGTAACTTCAACAAGGTCCGATCGATCGGACCTCCATCACCGAAATCATCTCCGTGCTGCTCCTGCGACATGTCTGGAAAAAAAAAAATTCAACGTCACATAAATATAACTAATAATTCACATAATAATATAACTAGTTAACTAAAAAACAAATAATTACACAATATATAAAATTTTGATTATCCAAATTAAAAAATTTATAAACCAATTTCCATTAATTAAATAATCAAATTAACTATTAAATAGCATAAAAAATTTCCAAGTTAACCAAAGTAACAACAAATTTAACCAAATTAACCTAAAATTACTACTTCAACAACATAAAATAACTATTTTTCTTAAACATATTAACAACAAAATTTAACAAAGTTACAACTAAATTCCATAATTACCCAATATAACAATAAAATTAACCAAATTAATGACTAAATAACCAAATTAACAACCACATTTACCATTTTTCTTAATTAAATTCACCAAATTAGTAACTAAATTAATCAAGTTAAAAACTACTAAATTAACCTTTGTTCTAATAGCTACCTTAATTCAACTAATTAAACCCTAAAACACTAGTTTTTCTCAAATTCTAATTAACAATATAATTAATTAAAGATAATTAAATAAAACATTAATTGAATTTTAACCTTTGTTCTAATGGCGGTGGCCGGAGGCGGTCGGAGGCGGCCCGAGGTGGCCCGAGGAGGAGGAGACGAAGGCGACCCAAGGAGGAGGAGCGAAGGCGGCGGCCAGAGGAGGAGGAAGGCAGCCCGAGGAAGAGGAGGGGCGGCCCGAGGAGGAGGAGGGGCGGCCCGAGAGAGGAGGATTTCTTGGCGGCCTGAGGGAGGAGGAGGGGCGGCCCGAGGGAGGAGGATTTCTTGGCGGCCCGAGGGAGGAGGAGGAGAGGCGGCCCGGGGAAGGCTGGACGGAGGCGGACCGAGGAGGAGGCGGGGGGCAGAGGTGGACCGAGGAGGAGGAGAGGGAGGAGAGGGCGGCGGAAATGTGGGGAAGGAGGAAATAAACCCGTCGGGGAAGGAAATTAGGTTTTAACCGTCGTTCGAGCCAATAGACGGCTTTCCAACCCGTCTATTGGTTCAGCAGACGGAAAAAACACGCGCTCCAACCGGTAGACGGGTTTGGTAGCCGTCTATGTATAGACGGTCAACGAACCCGTCTATTTGTGTAGACGGTTTAGAAACCCGTCTATTGGCACAGTAGACGGAAAAAAAAGGCGCCAAACACCAAAAAAGGAATAACGTCCGTGGGGCACCATTTTGATAATTTTGGGTGAATAGTAGCACCAAACAGAAAAAAAACCCGAGATATGCATCTATTCGAAATTCCTTTTCTGATCTGGACAATCTAATTAGATATTTGCAATAATTGGTACGGGACCACAAATATAATATATTTTCTTTGGGCCTGGTTGCAGATGCTATTGCTTGGATTTCTATAATAATTCTGATCCTTCTCATTGCGGCCCAAAGATTTGGCACCGACAAGGTGGGCTACAGTTTTGCACCCATAATCTGTATTTGGTTCGCCTTTGACGGAGGGATCGGATTTTACAACTTTGTCAAGTACGAGCCCACCGTTCTTAAAGCTCTGAACCCGGCCTACATCGTCAATTACTTCAAGAGAAACAACCAGCAGAGCATTAAGTTCATAGAGCAAGAGAAAAGAAGGGAAGACATGGAGAGGGATGTCGAGAATGTGGAGAGGGCTTGTCGGGACGGGATCGTGCACTTGATCGGCGAGAATGAAGTGGTTGCACGAAAAGGAGCTGGTATTGTGAAGAAGATAGTGATCGATTATGCTTACAATTTTATCAAGGGCAACTTGAGACAAACAGACAAGGTGCTTGGTATTCCTCACAAACGCTTGCTCAAGGTTGGTATGACTTATGAACTATAATACTAATAAGCGGAAGCGATTAAGACGCTAATTAGCATGGTGCTTAGTGTGTATTATTATTTATATTATTATTATTATTATTATTATTATTATTAAATGGCAGGGGCTGCAAGTGTGTAATGTAAGATATCCGAATAATTAAGTGATTTCATATAATTAAGCTAGCTTATTCCATTATTTTTGGAGTAGTAACTATGCGAACTTGTAGTGAGTGGCCAGTTGATCGCACTGTTAAAATATATTTTTTTCGTCATGACAGTGAATTCTCTATAAATTAATTTTTATAATTTTGAGATATATTAATTATTCAATAATATATTATATCAACGAGTTATTTTTATTCACTTAAAATATGCTTAAATATATAAATACATTGTATATACATATATCGTTAATACAATGAACATATTTTATAAATCAATTGATAGAGAAGATTCATTGTGAGTATGTATATTTACACAACACTAAATGCCTAAGTTATAAATTTTGGTTTTAATGCTTAAATTTATACACTATATGAAAATATCCATTGCATAGCTTTGTGCATGTACAAAAATTATTCTTCCCCTCATCACCCTCATGGGTAGCGTACTTATGATTGAGCCAAAACTTTTCCAACCATTTTTCTTCCTCATGTCCTTTTGTTTTTACCTCGGTATTTGTTAAATACAACTTAGCGTAGAATTATAATTGGAACCTTTAAGTGCGATCATTTTTTAATGGAAGTAGCTATTTCTGAAATCTTTAGGACATCATTGTTAATTTCATTAAACTTGGGGTACACAAGTAACTTTTTACCCATATGCTTCATTTTCGTCAAACCTTCATAAATATCGATATAAATGTGAACCCACTTAGACCTGACCCCTCAATAACCAAAGATTTGGTAAGGATAATAACATAGTGGCCGTACATCTTCCACCCGCAAGATGAATTCTCTTATTCAATCTCTATTAATTTGCATTCTATTATCTACGTTTCAATATTCCAATGCCCAATCTAATTGCCAATCCAAAAAATCCAACCATACAGAAGTCTCTAATTACCTTACCGTAGAGAAGGAAGGTTCGGGGGATTTCACTACCATCCAAGCTGCCATCAACTACGTCCCTGATAATAATAATCAGTGGATACGTATCCAAGTCTCACGAGGAAGATATTTGTAAGTACATGCAGAAAATTCAAGCGTGAAGGTGGTTGACTAATTTCTCCCGTTCCCAAGTTTGTTTTTCGTCTGAGTGTTGTTTTGGTCTTTTCTTATTTCTTGTAGCGAAAAGGTTGAAATTCCTGTGAAGAAAACGTGCATTTTCCTTGAAGGGGCTGGAAGTAAGGTTACAAGTATTGAATGGGGCGACTATGTGACGACGTCGAGTAGTTCCACTTTCACTTCATACGCCGACGATATTGTGGTAAAAGGGATCGCTTTCAAGGTGAAATCCTATGTTTTTTTAATTTCTGGTGAATAATATCATACTTTATTGGAGGAGTGATTCTTTCGGTCATTTTATTTACAAAGTTTGAACATCTTTTTAAGTAAATTTAAATCTTTTGCTATCATTATTACGTGAAAACATGTAAACTGAAATTTGAGATTTTAATTAAGAAAAGACTTAATTATCTTACCATATTCAGTATATTGTTTAGTTGCTTTTTCGGCATTATCACTCTAAGAGAAATCTTACCGAAAAAGTAACAAGTATAAAAAAATCTCCAAAAAAGGGAGGTGCTGATTTGGTGATAACAAAACTTGGGTCCGGTTACTTTTTCTGTCCAAAACTTGGGTCCGATTGCTTTCTGTTTTGATCATGTTTGATTTATATGTAGGTGAGAGACTTATTGACGACACTACTATGTTTAGATAAAATAACAAGAATTTTAACAAAAGAGGCCCAAGTATTAATAATATTTACATTATATTTTTTGAATTATTTTATGTTATTTTATATGAGATTGTTTGGTCACAAAAGAGTGATACAAGTTGACATAATGTTAATATCATAATTGAGTAATATGTTTGTACTATCTTACTGTCCCTAACCCCCAATATTTCTGAAGTTATAATTGATTAATTATCCAGGTTTCTTGATGTAATTTTATGCCATTACCCAATAAAATTAGCATTACCTAATTTTTACCTTGCCTTCTAAAATTTCAATCCAAACATAATATCAATGTTAGAAATGGGTTTGCTCAAAATATAATTTCGTGCTTGATTACTTTATAATTTCTTAATATAATGTGTTGACTGAAATAAACTTTAAGAAAAGAAAAATGTTTCTAGTTTGAACCATTGATAAGTATCGTGTTGTTTGTCCATAGAACAATCACAACTTGGGAAAAAAACTAAATGAAACCACGTTGAAGCAAGCCGTAGCGGCCAGAATAAAAGGAGACAGATGCGCCTTCGTTAAATGTGCGTTTTTTGGAGTACAAGACACCCTTTGGGACGACCAGCACCGCCACTACTTCCACAGATGCTACATTGAAGGCGCCGTCGATTTCATTTTCGGCAAAGCTCGGTCCATTTATAAGGTAACGCTTTTAAGTTTTGACACACACAATTATCATATGATTCTAATTATAGATTTATATTTTATAACTAAGCCACGCAATAACTTCAGGGTGCTATGCCAAGTTATTACAGTCACCTCGAACTTGTATGACTTGCAGAAATGCGTGGTATCAGTGAACATAGGAAAATATGCACCCAGACTTGTCGGTTACATAACGGCCCAAAAGAGAGAATGGGCTGAAGCTGAGAGTGGTTTCGTGTTTAAACGGTGCAAATTCACTGGGATTGGGAAAGCCTATCTGGGGAGAGCCTGGGGGCCTTTTTCTACTGTTATTATTTACCGCTCTACGTTGTCTAATGTGGTAGACCCTCGAGGTTGGAATGCTTGGGACTTCGTCAACCACGAGTAAGTCACCCCCCTTTGAATGTTTGATAGGTTCTCCACACCATCATGTAATTTCGAGTTTTGGCAAACCAATGTCTTGTGGATATAAATTATGTGACTAAATGATAGGTTAGTCCATTAAGTTACTTTGAGTTATTTCATGTAAATTTTACATCCTTAGTTTTATAAGTGTGACATGATACAACGCTAAATTTATCTCTGTTTATCCTTCTTTAACCAATTTGAGACTAAATGAGGCAAAATTGGCAGCATACGGTTTATAGTTTTGAAATGTTTTTGAACCCATAAAATAACGAAGAATCATAAATGATGACAGGGCAAACTTCACATATGCTGAGGCCAAGAACAAAGGTCCCGGGGCCGACACATCCAAGCGAGTACCGTGGGAAAAGAAGTTAAACTCTTCTCAGCTCATCAAGTTCTTAGACAATTCCTACATAAACGACGACGGTTGGCTTGGCAACTTACCTATTCACCTATCTGCTTAGAGTTTTTGTGGTATTTATTTCGTGAATAATTTATTGCCTCGTTCGGTATCTTTTAAAATTTTCTTGTAGAAAAAGTATTGCGGGCTTAATAATTGTTATTCTCGTACGAAATATATGTGTGTACTATGTTTTTTGTACAGGTGTGTCCTAAGTTGAATTTTAAATTTTACGTGAAATCACAATTAACTTATTTGAGATTTTAATTAAAATACATATCAAAATACAATGAAGCTTAAAACTTTACAATTAGTTAGCGGAACATATAGTTTAGTCTATGCAGATTTCGGCATTTTAGTGTAAAATACTTATCTTTATCCAAAATTACTGATAAAAAACTCCTGTCCCAAAAACACTCTGAAAAGCGGGGGAGAATTATCATATAATTGTTTATGGATTAATCAAATATGTATATGATTTGAAAGAGTTCAAAAATTTGATCTTTTTATAAGTTAAAAAATTTTATTGATAAAAAAATTACACCATAGAGTCAAACAACTAAAGAGTCAATTGCACTAAGTGTGCAACACTACCCATTACATGTTTGATTTGATATAAAAATAGGACATCATTATTACATATAGCTATAATTGTATTGGATAGAATAACTAGTTTTGAACATAATAGAGAATAAAATGAGTGAGAAGTTCACAAATGCACATAACACTATCGAAGATAATCGCATTCTGATAACGTTATAATTCCCACATCACAATACCAAAAAGAGTAAACCGAACTTTGCCGATCATTTCTCCTCGTATGAGACCTATCCAATTCGAAAGTAGGTTGTGTAGGCTCATCCTGCAATACCATTGGATGCCGATTTTCCTTGTAGGGCGTAGTTAGTGTAAAAATTTACCTTCAATTAAATAATAAAGTGTATTCTCTTGGATGGTTTAAAATTTGAATGGCTATCTTTTTCCGTTGCAAAAAATATTTTTATCTTGCACCTGTATATTTCGTAACTTTAATAATTTCAACGTTAAACTTATCCAAAAAAATCAACGTTAAGCGCCAAGTTACCTGCTATATTTTTTACAAATAAAGTTGCAAAAATGAAAATATTGAATAAACAAAATTTAAAAAACTATATTCAGTTGTGACGTAGTCCAAAATTTTCTTAAAATAAGACATATACTCAAAAAGTTACTATTAAAAATGTTGCCATCCATCAACTTGACCAAAAAAATTAATCGGGGATAAAGTTTTGAAATTAATGTGGCCGGCAAAGATCATATTTTTTTCCTGAAAGGGGCAAAGCTCATTGGGTAGCCTAGCTAGAAATTGCTCGATTACCGAACCGGGCACGTGTCGAAAGGTGCATCGGCTAGTGTGACATCATTAAATTGCTAGATGTCACATGGAGAATCATCTGACTTTTTCAGGACAATAACTTATAAAATTAAGTTGTTTTTTTCTTCTGAAAATGGTGCTATTGCGTATCTTAAATTATCAATTTGGTATTCAATTTTCTAAAATTTGGTCTAGAAGTGGTCATGGTCTTTCGCCTCGCTTGCGGCTATCCCCATTCCCCGGTGGTCAAGGGCTGTCGTCTCCGTCCAAGGTAATTGATGGTTTTTTTCTTTTTTTCTTATAATAATTTAGTTAGTTTAGATGAGTTTGTAAGGTGGTGATTAGTGAATTATGTTGATTATAGTGGCTAATTAGTTTGAAATAAGTTGTTTAGTTTAATAAAATTTTTGGTTAGTTAGTTAACTAAATTTAGGTTTATTTGATTAAATGTGAGTTTGGGTAATTATCATTACTTATATTGATTATATTAATGAGAAATTATGGTTAATTATAGATTTATGGTTTCTCTGATTAATTATAATTTTTGGTTAATTAATTTTACTCTGCTTGATTATTAGTGGGAAATTTTGGTTAATTATTTGTAATTAGGTAGATTATATTAATTACAATTTTTGTTCTATAGTTTTGATTAGATAATTTTCTGTTTCGATAAAAATTATCTTACTTCATTTAATTTGAAATAACGATGTTAATAAATTCATGGTTAGTGTGTTACTTAATTTACATATAATAAAAGTTTTTATTCATTAATTAAGTTATTATTGCCATGTGCACATATATACCTATATCTTGTTGGTCATATATGACATCATATTGATACATAAATATTTTGGGGATGGAGGTCATCCAGATACAATTAATATATATGATTGACATCATATATATGTAGTTGCATCTCGGGGTAATTTTCAAGATAATCAGATGTTGGATTAACGCCACCGACACGCATGTGTAAATGCACCATCATCATAGAAATTATTATCATTGCTAAATTTTTTTTTTTCCAGAAACGAGCACTATATGGTAACCATTACATGTTCTTTTCTATAATAATTTCTAATGATATCTTTCTCATGTCTAGTTCACATATATTGACCATGGTCTGAACTATATTCACAATATCTTCTTTACCTTTAATAATACTTTGAATTTTTTTTCTCAAAGGTCATTTAAATATCGGTTTATTGATTTATTCAATTTGATCAAATATTTCATATCAACTACTTTTTTTTACAGTCTAAGATAAGTTAACATAGTACACAGAACACAAAACTTCTATCTTATCTATCCTCCTCGGTAGTCAAAATTGATTTGACTATTTTCTAAATTATTTCATCATATTTCAAATTTTTTCTCTCTACTTGTCAAATTTGATTTGACTATTTTTTAATTTTTTTTATTATATTTCAATGTTATTCTTATAATCCGACTATATATTATTACAATTACAACAAAAGAAAATAGATTTGATTGTTTACCATGAAATAAAGAGAATATCAAATATAAAATTAAAAAAATGATAACATTCACAAAAAATCATGACATAACATAATGTTTCACTTAATCAATTTTTTAGTTTATAAGTAATATAAAACAAAATTTTATTTATAATATATAATAATATGTACATAAACATTTATACTAAAAAAATTCATAACAATTGACAAATTATTCATTATAATCTCTAAATATAAATTTTGATAGTAAAAATTGACCTGAGTGAAGTTTGATCCTCCTATGTCTCTACTTGATTATATCCAGATTTGTCACTTCTGGGTACAAAAAAATTATACATAAATTGTGAGCTTCTTATTGTACAATTATAGAAGAAAGTTTTGCCAAAAAATGATGAAAATCAGTTCGAAAGATTTTTTGGGTAGATAATTATCTAATTAACCAAATCACAAAAAAAAAATCTGTGAATGATAAAGATACGAGTTTTTTCCATGACTTTATCACCGATTATTTTTTCGTGACTTAGACCATATCATGGAAAAAAAATTGGACCATGTCACAACTGACAAGAAAAACATTGGTGTCCCATGTAGACATTATTTTGGTAATTAAAAAAGGAGCATCATTTTGATAATTTTTTCTCAACGTTAATACTATTTTGGAAAAACATCTAATATAACAGGTTCAAGATGAATGGCCAGATCAATGCGTGATTATATGTATTTTCAACTGTTTAATAAATACATATACCCTACTATCGATGAATATAAACAAACTTTGTTTTTTTATGAAGATTTTTTTCCATTTTACACGCGAATGATATATTATTAGAAAAAAAGATGAGGATGATTAAAAATATGAACAATGATATAATTATTAGGAAAAATTAAGGCCTAGAATAAATTGATATCTTAAATATTTTTTCTAAATTGTATGTACAAATATGTATTTATTTAAGACCTAAATTTAACACTAATTTTTTTTAAAAAAATGTTACTAAAAAAGAAAGATCACCAAATTTTAAAACTATCATTGGTCCAAGTCTTAATAACAAAAAATATACTATTAAACACATTATTTCTAAATAGCTTTAGATAAATCGGTTTCGAACATAAACAAGTTTTTAAAAAGTGAAAACACACACCCAATATGTACGTTGCACTGTGCAAGTTAACCGGTAAAGTGTACAAGGAAATATAGCTTCTCTAACCTCGTAAATCTCCTAAATTCAGCCACGAGGACATATATATAGTAGTTTAACATGAATTCAAGCTCCATAAACTCAATACAACAAATTTAGGTCAAAGTCCAACTTGGTTGTAGATTGTAGTCAGCATAGAAAGAACCCTCAGCAAATGTAGAGTAACCCCGCATATGTGCTGGAATAATTAGGTAGAAATTGCGCACTCAAATTAAAGTAGAAATATAAACTTGATATGGATTCGTCACGACAAAATTGTATACGTGAAGCTACAATATACTAATTACCAGGAAAAAGAATAATTAATATACTAATCAAAATTAATGTGGTCCCGAGATCTAGGGTTTCTAAAGGAAGCCCAAGGAACGGACACCAAATGCTTATCCATTTCGTTTTTATTGAATTCACTGCAGAACGGAAGGAATCGGATTTCGAAATCAACTACTCGCAGGTAGATAATTAAGGGATTCCTATAGATGAAAATATTTATATACATGTATAACTCAGTAAAAAACTTATGCAACTTCGTTACAACTTAAACTAAAAATCCCTAATAATTTCAGATTGTTTTGCTTACTAATACTAGACCTGTCAAACATATTTGGCGTCGAAAGAATTGATTAATGTTTATGATTCAATCTCTATTAGGTGTAAGAAAAACTGATACCCAGATCAAAATGTACGTAGCAACTGTCCATGTACAGAAATGAAACACCGCAGATGGTATTTGGAAGTCAAATTGCATCTGGTCTCATTAGATGCTTTAACAGCCCTATGGAATAGTGGTCCCAAAAACATCGACACAGTTGTTCTTAGACCTAATTGTTAATAATAAAGCTAATCAAAAGGGTAACTCCAAGGTGTTCCAGACCAAGAAATTGAGACCAATAAGAAGTGATAATTGTTCGTTCTACCTAGAATGGAAGAACAACAACTATTTATCTAAGGGCTTGTAGGCTAGTGTTATAAGGTAAAAATTTACCCTTTAAAAAAACAACTACATATCTAGCAAGATTTTTTTTTATCTATTTATAGTACATCATATCTATTCTAACAAGTATTAAACATTATTATATTCTTAATGACTCCAACTCAGACATAGTAAATCACTCATCATTTGATCTTGTTGGTGTTTTTTTAGCAAGATCTTGAAAAAAAATCAACCAAGAGGAATTATACATGATGCTGTAAACAAGACACCGTTAATCAGCATAGCAGAAAATAGCAAATGGACTCGAATCCACAGTTCTCTTCTCTAAAAACTAAGCGAAACAAACTAAACATAGATGCAGAAATCAACAAACTAAAGGACTTGAACTTGGAACACAGGTTAGAACGTCCTCACTTACAGAAACACAGTGGATTACAAACTCAACCAATAGGAGGTTGCAGTCCAGAACGGAATTTGAAGTAAAAATGGGAAGTTAAAGCCCCAACATCTTTCCACCGCAACGGGCAAGATTTCTGGACGAGAAATTACTAGAGCATACACATCAATATTAACAACAATCCAGAAAATTTCATTTTCGAACATCTTGAACCAAACCTTCTGTAACCATATAGAACAAGGAGGTACCATTAGTTTCAGATGTTTAGATCTCAAAAACGCCTGTTAGAGAGTGAAGTATTATTAGCCCTATCCATCACAGGAAACCTCAAAGGGACAGTACTATGAACAGTACCACACGGATCGTCCTCGTCCGGATCCGGATCTCTCTCTCCATCCATGAAGTTAGTAGTTGCAGCACTCATCGTCTTGTTCTGGTTTGCCCGCTCGCCTTCGACCTCCCTGTACCTCTGCAAGTACCTCTTCAAGGGCTCCGCGTAATCATCAAACCCTAGAGTGGACATAGCCCAACAGATATCATCCCCGTTGATGGTCTTCCTCTTCTCCTTGTGGCACCTATCCGAGGCCTCGCCCGTGACGAAGCTGATGAACTCGGACACGCACTCTTGCATCGTCTCCTTGGCTTCCTTGGAGATCTTGGCGTTTCCTGGGAGTGTCTGCTTCATGATCCTTCCCACATTAGCTATGGGGAGAAGCCTGTCTTGCTCCTTGATGATGATGGGTCCATCCTCTTCAGAAGAACCAGCAGCAATAACTGGGAAGCTGCTGCTCTTTTGGCTACTTGTGTTTGGATTGTTTCCTAAGTTAGTATCAACCATCTCTTTGCCTATTCAATAAAAAGGATTGAATTGGAGAGAATGTAAAAAATGTGGGATTGTGATCCTCTTAAACACAGACACGTTGATTTGTTTTTTTCTTGGTATCCTAACTTGGTGATTATATAGGAAAGTAGGGGACCTAACTGTTAGCTTTAGGCTGCTTAACACATCTCTCTTTGTCGTGAACTCAGATAATTATTAAACACATTAATATTAAATATTTGTTTATAAGATTTCTTATTTTTCCAAATGTTTTATCAATTCGAATTTGTATTAATCGATTTTGAAAATTCGATTATCAGATAGTTAAAAAAAATTGTTAGCTTCTTTTTTATGAAAGAGTAATTGAGTACCATCAAATTCTATTGCAAATTTATAATTTCAATAGAACTTTTACGTTTCATCTTCATAAATCTTGAGCGCAATACCGGGTAAGTTTTTTTATTTTCTGCCTATGAATTTTAAATCCTCTTGTAGGTCCAATTTTTTAGCTCTTATATTTTGGGGGCCGAACTTTATTGCACGCAGTTGCTGAAGAATCTAACTTTGTAAGTCGTAGACTAAGTCCTTTAATAAGACATTTGCGACTTAATAAAATTAGTTTTCTTCCATATAATAATGGTTACGTTGATTTTTACCATTTACTCTATGAAATTCATCTCTTATTTATGGGTATTAATTAATTAAGAGTAAAACACATATAGGTCATATTTTGGTGTGACTTCCGGGATTTCATCATATTAATTTCCTAACTAATGTTAACGTACTGTTATATTGTATTACATGTAAAAATTATTGAAGGGAATTATGCACTAAATAGAAGTAGTACCAAGCCCAATTAATTATTTAGAAATACTTACTAACATATTGTTTGAATGCATGGAATTAATTATGAAATTTATAACTCAAGGTTATTAAGAAATTTAAGCTGACGGTCTATTAGTATCGTTTCCATTTTTTTTTCCAAATTTGAAATTATGGTCCTACATAAAATATGATATTTTCGCTATAGTACTGCATAATAAATGATGGCATTGCGGAAAGAAATGTGATTCTTAGTTTCTTACATAAGAAATAGTAGTGGTCCAATAATATTTCAAACCCTACTGAATATGAAATAATAGTATCTTTATAAACAACGAGGGTCAAGTCATTAACTCATTGGTTAAATATGTTCACTAGCATTTATGATAAAATTTCTATTTAAAAAATATCTTCTTCAAAAAAAAATATGGCAAAACAATGTCTAACATCATTTTAAACCCTACTGGACCAGAAGTAATTATTCAAAACTGTAAATAATGGTGCAATATCCAAAAAAATCGTACAATATTCAATAATAAAAATAAAATAAAGAGCAGAAATTAAATAAAACCTACCATGGAACATCCAAGGTGAAAATCCAAACTTTGGATCACTTATATTATCTCCGCTATCATCATATTTGCAACTATAATGTAGTAGTCTTAACTAGATGTCTCCGAACTTGTCGAATATTTTCAAAATAGCAAAGTAATCTCTCAATAAATAAAAAAAATCCCAAATTATGTCACAAAAATTCATAATATGATAGACCAATCCATTGGTCTTTTTACTGGATAAGTATGTTTTTAAGGAGCACAAGTATTGTAGTTCCCTCAAGATTTAATCAGGTGAGCTCATTATAGCCACCAGGCAGGTTCCTATTCTTGGTATGAGTT
This sequence comes from Hypericum perforatum, assembly GCA_012979155.1. Lineage (NCBI taxonomy): Eukaryota > Viridiplantae > Streptophyta > Magnoliopsida > Malpighiales > Hypericaceae > Hypericum > Hypericum perforatum. Next base: position 38,581 of record SOPF01024663.1, on the reverse strand, counting down.
AGGCTCTTTTTCTTCTGTCCATCTTTCTGTTTTCTATATTCTTCTGGGAGGCCGATATTTGGGTTCCGTATCAATTGATTATTGTTATATGGATATTAAGTATTAACTTGCTTTGTACACTTTAAGAAAAGGACCGCAAAGATAAAAAATTATTTGCATGGTCGGTCCCCTCCAGCCACGTCCCCCAAACTCACTTGTCCTTTAATACCTAATGCCCTCAATAAGTTTGAGACAAGACTAACATTCTGGCAAAATTTTAATTTAATATTATTAGAATCTATCTCCTTTTTAACTGGAAAAGTAGGAGAGTCTAAAATAGTAGACGCAAGGAGGAGGGAGTTATAATTACAGAGATGAGACAAATAATTAAATACTCGTACTTCATAAGTCATATCTACATGGATCTCATAAATCTAAGAAATGTTAATGTTGATCGGGTTTAAAGCAAGGTATCTACATACATTTCTTTTCAGATGTGGGGTATGTCTATGTATTTGAAGAGGTAGTATATGAATCATATGATACATTCTTTACTATTTTATCATATCATATTATGCTATAGTATATCTTACTCATTATCATCCTACTATGTCTGGCATTCCAGTTACGGTCGGTTTGATGTTCATCCTTAATTGCTACCACTACCCAATCACATTGGTTGAAATTTTGAATATACTGACCATTACTGTATGAATCCGAACTTTAAATGTACACAGCTAGAAGAAAAAATTAGGATATTATAGAACGAATGATTGATCATTGTAAATGATGAAAGCTTAGTGTCGGATAACCTACTTACAATTATAAATGGGTTACGCTACCTTCTCGAATTAGCAAGTTTGTTTATTCTACTTTATATTAAACAAGCTGAGGTCCTGTGGTTACGTCCAAGAACTCTACGTGATGACAAGAATAAAGAAATCGAGTGTCTTTCCTAGGTTATCTGATCCAAATTGGATTAGGAGAAACCTTATGATTGATTACTCCAATAATAGTTATCGTCTCCTAACTATTTTTTGTGTGTGACTATTTTTGGGGTTTATTAAACTCATTATCACTACAGATATTACTTGATTTTTTATGTTCGAACTGAATGAAATATATTTTTTTATCTTTTTAAAGAGGGGAGAGAGTTATATAGGCGGTTCGCTTGATTAAAATCCTAGTAGCATTCTCTTGGGAAGCCCCAACGGAGCATTTTTTTTTAATAAGTACTGCTTATAAATAATAAAAAAATATAAAATCGTCTGAAGCTCTGAACACACCTGCTAACCAACAGTCTTGGCAGTCAAGCGGGACAAAAAAATTCACCACCAACTAACCAACAAGCATGATAGTCTGATGGGGACGAAAGTAAGCCACTTCAACCCATACTATCCAACAAACCTGATAATCAGGGTAGGAAAATATCAATCAACACACCTGGTGAGACAGAGTATAATGTCTTAGGGTTTAGCCAACTCTAAACCCTTTCAGGCGTGTGGGCTGTTTCTTCGTACGCGGCGGCAAGACCCGAACCTGATCGGAAAACAACTCTACAGAATCCGCCCACGTTCAGGAACCTATCATTGACATCAGTTGTAGGCTAGGCTCGTTCATATCGTCCACAACATCCACAACAGTCATGTTGGTCATACAGTGAATAGGTGAAGCACCCTCCTTGAGACCAACACGCTCAGCCCCAACCTGCATAGTATCCGAGGTAACCTGAGGTGAAATGTTCGAATGTACCTGCGATCTATCTCTGTCCACAACCTCTTGTAACTCAGAATCTAAATATCGGGCTGACGGAATCTGCTCTGAAAGACCTCTATACGGATCTACAATCTGATCTGGAGTCCCCTCATCTGACTCGCCTCTGAAGCATCCGAATGTATCTGAGATCTGTCACTGTCTGTCATCCCCTGAATCTCAGAAACCATCTGTCGCACTACTGGGCTCTGCTCTGACTGATCCTTCTGTGAATCCACTATCTGAACTAGAGAGCCCTGAGTTAACCCCATCTCCGTGCTCCCTGCAATACCTGCATCCATCCTAACCACAATGGACTGTCCCTATACCGAAGCTGCTGGTATAGTCCCAGTAGGTGTCCCTAACTCTGGTTTAATCACAGTCTTTGTCTGCTCACCCTCCTCAGTCATTTCTTACTCCTCATTCTCATCTAACACTGCAAAAGTATTCCCAATGACAAGCAGGGCCGAGGTACCTATATCTGACAGAGGAAAAGAGGCCGCGTGATTCGGACTAGCGAAAATCACACGACCCATGCGCTGCCAGAGGTAGATTAATTTGAAGGAATTCTTTGTTTTTCAAAGGTAGATTATTTCACATCAAAAACTACACATTCTCATAATTTGAATCATAAAACTGGATTCAAAATTCTGTCAGATTGTACAACGTCTTGTATTATCAAATTAAATACTCTTCAGCAAACTCTTAGTTTCCGTGCTCTTTTCTGCATTTATTTTCAACAATTTCAAGACGGTTAAGATGCATCCCCGTGGTTCTTCTCCTTCAATTGGTGCTCGCCATGATCTTAATAAGCACTTTTTGTTTCAAAGGGGAAAACTTTAAGAGATAAGCTGGTAAGGTGATGTTCTATCTCAAGCTCATGGAGGCTGCTTGGATTCTTACTGCTAAAAATTCTTGAAAGAAATTGTTACTTCGTGAACCACGAGGAAGAGACACATAAACATAAAGAGAGTAGAAAATTGGAATAATTATGATAAAGTTTGGAAGAATTATTCACTGAATTGTCTCTATCTGATGAATTGCATGGCTACTACTCTTAACTTCTACTCAGGTGCAAGGAAAAATTGGAAGATTAAATAAAAATTGTACATATAAAAAGGAAATTTATGTCATGAAATATGCTTATAGCAGAATAATCTTCAATCCCTTTAGTTCGTTGAGTGTGCCTATTCTGGTACTTGTTGACTTCGAGAAGTAACAAGATATTTCACCAAAAATCACTTCCTCTCTGAATTCTGATGGTACAAAGAAATGTTGGAGATGGAGCGGGCCAACGGTCACGCCACAAAATTTAGAAATCAGAAGAAAGACTTCCAAGTCGAACGGAAAGGCCCATAATCTACAAAACAGGCCCAGTAATTACATTAATCAGTCTGATAGGCTCATAATCATAGCCTCTCGTGGAATGAAACAAGAAACAAACGACGTCGTTTGACTGCCTCGATTTATTTGATGGATGACTTTGACGTGGTCCGAAATCCGTGCATCCCTGCCCCTCGTTTTTCGATTACTAGAAAACTAGGCTTTTGATTTTTTTCATAATAAGTTTTATGGGAATGTTGTTCTACTTTTTTCCATAAATTTCATAAGTTTTTTTATAAGTAAAGTGTTGTAATTTCACTAAAATAATCAACCAAGTAAAATACATCAAATGTGTCAGATAATGTCCATCAATATACATCACAGTGATAAGTGTTATATAAGAACACTTTTCAGAGAGTCTTCAAAAGAAACAAAACCTAAAAGCCCTACGATCGTCGAAAAAATTCGAAATTACACCGAACATAGAGCGAACCCAATCAAAATAACCTCGAAGGCAACACAATTATGGAGGATCAAAAGACCAAGAGAAGTTCAAACCACAAGCAGCAGTTTTGATCTCTGGGAAGATCTTCGAGGTGTCCATTTTCCAGTAAAGACTCATCGCAACTACAAGACACCAAGCCTCAGTCGGGAGTTTCGCTTGAAGAAGCTCGTCTTGCTCCTCCATAATTGTGATAATCGACCAAAGACAAAGTTCCGACCTAGGAATAGACGACTTGATTTTCACTTTGTTCAGAAAAAAACATCATAAGAGCTGTCACTTTGACTGCTAGTGAACCATGAAAGCGTCCACAACAGAGCAGAAATCCTTGAAAAAAATCACTGAATTTTCCATGTTCTATGAAGAAGAGAGGTTGTATACGAAGAGGGACGTCGAATTTACCATGACTCCACGAAGGGGACGAGAGGTCCACCGTCGAATTTTCGAATTTTGCTATCTCTTACTAAGATCGATTTTAATGTCATCATAAAAATATTTATTTTGAAATAAAGTTCTTTATCAATTTTTTTAAAATAGTCTCTTAAAAGATAACAATTCGTTCTATTAAAATGGAAAATATAATGATTAAAAATATTAAATATTATTTCAACTTTTAATTTGGTTCTTTAAGTTTTATTGTCACTTTATTTTAAATTTGGCTCGTTTTCTTAATGAATAGTTAAATATATTTGGTCATAAAGAAATGTGATATATTTTGTAACGAGACTGAATGAAAGAATAAGTTTATTTTAATATTTTGTGATTCCACATTTTGTGTGTGGAGTATCATGTAGTTTCAAATTGGTATTTCAGTACATTGTAAAATTGACTATCAATTATTATAACAGGTTTAGGATAGTTGCATGTCCAAACTCGCTCTAAAATAACATCATTTTCAAACCACGTAAAAGACACATTAGACTTTCGAACTACATGTAAAAATAACATGAAAGTTAAAAGATAATCAACATAATCCAAAATTTATTATTTATTTTTTCAAAAACTCATCTCTTATTCTTTACCTATTCATCACTAAAGATTAATGGTTGCTATACCCGTGTTCTTACATCTACACTTCCTCTTTGTCTTCCTCTCGACCAACTTCAACTCTACCATGTCGGAAAAAAAATTATCACCTGGACAAACCATCAAATAGAACTCCCAATCGATATGGCCGACCTTCTCCACCAAAGTCCTTACTCTAAATCTACAACCATAAAATTGTAATCACAGCCGTAATGCAAAGGTTCATCTCAAAGCTCAAAGATCTTCAGGCTGATTGAAAGAGGAAAAATTGTCTCCTCGACAAATCTGAGGGTCAAGAACCTAGGACAAAGAGGACGGGAGGAGAGAAAGAGTGTGCACGTGAAAAATATTCAAAAGAAGGATTTTTGAAAAAAATATAAAATAATTAGGTATTATATTGATAATTTACTAGATTTCACATCACATCTACTAATCTGATTGTGTGCCACATCATCTCAAAATAACGTCATTTTAGAACGTGTTTGAACAAATAGCTGCCTTGGACCTGTCCTGATAATTGATAGTCAAAAATTACTAAAATATCAATTTCAAAAAGTGTATCACATGATACTCAAAATAATTTATCTCTTGAATGAATAATGAGAAGTTAGCACCGTTATTCAGTTATTTTGTTCTCTATTATTATTTTACTAAGTACAGTTTAGAGATACTTTATAGTAGAGATCACATGTTAAGTTGAAAAGAGTAAAAGAGAAGGGAGAAGAAGATATCATCCGATTTTAGCTACTCTTCGTCATAATTCATAACTACATCGCTCAGTACATTCGAAGTAGTAAGTTGTACGAAAATAACAACTTTTATGACTACGAAAGTAACATCTTTTTAGAAGACCTAAAAGAAGAATAAACCCAATATCTGGTGATTAAATTCATGCGATGTATTCTTAGATAACGAGTAAACACTACTTGGCCAATCTCCATTGCCCTCGTAAAACTCCAAAAGGATGTCATATTTTCCTTTTGAATAAAAACTATTACTGCTGCCTCAGCAATTGGGCGGGTTAGGCTGGCCAAAAGGCTTGTTGAGAAAGCCTAAAAAAGCTTCTTCAAAAAGACTTGTCTAGTTTTTCCCAATTGATTTCTCCATAATGGATTTCTTATGAGATGCACGACCGCAATTTCATAGAATTAGTTCTAGTTTGAGATAATTGATGCTGCTTTGTAAATTGATCATGTCCTTTGATTGCTTGCCTTGAGCAGGCACGGTTTCAGGGTATGATTTGTACTTGAAGTTTTAAGAAATTCTGTACTTTTTACCTCCCAAAAAAGTATCACGTTGGTGTAGACGTGTAGAAGTAATAAATGTTTAAAATTCAAGTTTTTTTGTGTTTTTGAGTTTGTTATGAATATTAGATGTGAGTTTTTTAGTTTGGATCGACTAAATAAAACTGATATCGACATAATTTGTTTGTTCATGAAAACAAACCATCCACGTCAAAGTTGCACCTAAAACCATCGGTTTTATGGTTTCTTGATAAAAGTTGTAGACAACTGATTCATCGATATTAGCGGTTTCAAAATTTTCACCCTATGCACCTATTTTCAAAATGTGAATGCGATATCATTTCCACCTTTACATCCATTAGAAAGGGCAATTACAACGTATTCCTACATTGTAAGATACAAGGTAAAATAGAAATCAATTTTCAAAAAGATTTACCTTAAAAAAAAGATTGTAAGATAATTGTAGGCATTTGGTGTTCTAGATTCTTTATTTTAATCTTATAGGGACCAAGAGTGAGATTTGTTTTGGCTGAAAGTGGTCAATTTTATACATAAAATTAATGATTTTATATTAATGTTCTGACTTCACGATTTGAGAATTTTATAAAAATTGACATCAAGTATAAAACTATCTGAGTCTTTCTGTATCCTGATCCATGTCAACGATTTTTCTCTCATTTTATTTTGTTCCTGTTTGTTAGTAAATTTATTATAGAATTGTGTAAACCATAAACATCCGCCATTACATGCCAAAATCTCACCTATAGTAAAATTACAACAAGTAAAAAAGAGATCTAAGATCTCACCTATAGTAACTAAGACTATATGATCTCACTAAATTAATTGGATTCTCGTAGCACAATCATGTAAAAGAGATCTAATCTAAGATCTACCTTAATTTCATGTGCAGTCCAATAATTTGAATGGTCTTACAATAAGGTACCCAGGATTGTGATATCACAAAACTGGTAGGCGTAAAACACAAGATTGGGCGAGAAATCAACAAACGGCCACGCCATATAAAATTCCAAATATACCCTCAAACCACCATGCAAGCCAAAAGAAAGCACCTGGACTTATAGGTAATTCACGTTCTCCCCCCTTCGATATATTGACCGCAACCTCGCGACGAAACCAAACCGAACAAAAAAAAAAGGAATAGAAGAATAGAAAAGAAGAGAAGAAAGCGTTAATCTACTTCTCTTCGAAAGGAGACCAAAGAAGTTCTCTTCTTCTTCTTCTTCTTCTTCCTAATGCTCCTCTTCGGTTGTTCTTGTCTTGTCTCTTCCGCTTGAACCAGAAGAAGTCTTCCCAAAGTGGAAGCTGTTGGTAATAATAATTCACTGTCCTTTTCCTTTATTATTACCGTAACGTTGAGTTTCCTTTCGCAAGTTGACAATTTGAGGCGATGCCTAACTTGGGTTCTCCCGCTTCTTCAAGGTTGTCGCTTTGCTACGTGGGCTTTGACGTTCTTCTATGGAGGTTAGAGACCCTTAATTTTCTTGCTTGTTTGTTTGTTTCTTCGTTCCTGATCAATCATTCGGTTTTGTAAAGTTCGTTGCTTTTCGGGTTTGCTGGTTTTATGTTGTTGTGTTCTTGTTGGTTCGGGTCGAGGCTTGCGTGAGGACGAGTGGTGGCTGAGCTTGGGAGCTTGTGTTGTGTTGTTTAGTTCTGGGTTTATTTTGTAGCTTAATGGGCAACTTCTTGAATTTGGTTTTGGTTGGTTAGTTTTATTCTTTTCATGTCGGTAATTGGTGATAATATATGGGTTTACGTGTGCGGGTTTTGTACTTAGTTCGGTAATTGCATAGAGGAAGGCCGTCGCGTTGTCTGGTTCACTCTGTCGTGGATTAAGAGCTCGCCTGTTCTGATTACAACAATGTCATACCATAGTTGTCCTAGTCTGTTGCGCTCGGATTTGTACATCTTTTCTTAGTTGACTTTTTAACCATCAATGTACTATCTATCTTGCATTGTATGTGATTTGTTGTTCCTGCTGCTGACAATGGTTTTGGTTCTTTTGGGTGGAATTTGTGCCATTTTAAGTGTTTGCATTTCGCTACAGCTTGGCTGCTGATTTTTCGAATCACTCGGAACTTTAGCTATTTCCATTTATGATAGAAAGCTACTTCATTGTATTTTAAGCAAGAACCAGTGGATGGATCAAGATCATAAGCAAAAATCGAGGAACTCCAATTAGAGAGGATTTTTTATTATGAATCATTAGCTTGGAATGCAGACTAATAGTTTGTTGTGATAAATTAAAACCAAACGATGTGATTCTTTCAGCTTCCTTGTGTTTAAGATGACTTGATATTTTGCAAAGCATTTTGTAGAGTTGTCTGATGTTGAACAGTAGCTTAGATGCGAATGCATACTTGCAAGCATTTGGGTCAATATAAAGAAATCAGCTTCTAACTCATTATGAAATTTTAGCTCGAGGTTATGACTGGTCAGCATTTAGAAGAATTCTGGAGAAGATACTATTATATCGTCTGCGTAATTATTTTTCTTGGAATTTCCATGGAATGGGCAGGAATAGCATTCCTACATTGTTCTTCTTTGTCATCTATTCTGTTCAATTGTGCCACTTACAGATTCACGGTGATCGAGATATGGAAGGCGTCCGGGATGAGTGTGCCAAGCAGTTACTCTCGTCATGTTATTCAGAGACAATTGGTGTTTTCGGAGATAGCGAGGTGGTTCCTCGAGTTGGGGCAGAGTATCAAGCGGAAATTCCTCCATTAGTTGAAGACTGTTGCCGTGCACAACTTGTACCTGGAGGCTCTGAATTCGCTGAAAATACTGGAAGTTCTCTTTTGGAATTGTGCATCCCAAGTAAGTGGTCCGAGGTCGAAGTTGGAAATATCAATGGGATTGTGGAGTTTGAAAAAAGTGAAGAAAGCCAAATTATATCTAATAATGAGCACACAAGGCCAAGAGTTCAAACTGCAAACCCTCTGTCAATTCCTAGGCTTCATAAAGATGTGCTTTCGGAGTACCAATTGGTTTGTGGAATCAAAAGCACCTCGAATGCATATGTTAATAAAATCGATCAGGTGGAGGAAGATTTATGTCCTCTGCAAGACTTTTTGGGTGCATCTTGGGAAGATGTTGAACATGATAGTTTTCTTCTTGGTCTTTACATATTCGGTAAGAACCTTTCTGTTGTAAAAAGATTCGTGGGGAGCAAAAAGATGGAAGATATTCTTTCCTTCTACTATGGACAATTTTATAGGTCTAAAAAATATCGAAGATGGGCGGATTGTCGAAAGAGCAGGAGTAGATCTCACATTAGCGGGTCCAAGATATTTTCAGGATGGAGGCAGCAGGAACTGTTATCACGGCTATTTTCTCTTGTGTCTGTGGAATGTCAGGAAAAATTAGCAGAGGTATCCCTCACTCTGTTATGTTTGTGGAAGTATGCATCAACTATATTGAACCAGTGCTGAGATTTTCACTGTTTTTGCTGGTACATTCATTTTCTGTTATGGCCGACATCTTCTTGCAAGTATCTATCCATATTTTCATTGGAATTGGGACTTGTCTCAAAGCCTGTAATGTTTTGTTGTCACCCTTATGATGTGGCTTCCACTCTCTGATTATGTAGCCAAATGTTTTGTGACAGTACAAAGCAAAAGCTTTCTCATGTCCTGACCCCGCTTGATTTTGGAAAATGCAGGCTGCAAGAGAATATGGAGAAGGTAAAACAACTCTTGAAGAGTATGTTTTCACCCTAAAAAGTGTTGTTGGTGTCCGAATGCTTGTCCAAGCAGTAGGCATCGGAAAAGGGAAGCAAGATCTCACGGGCACTTCCATGGAAAAAAATAAGTCTAGTCACTCGAACTCCATTCATTCTGAAATACCAATTGGTAAAGCTTGTTCATTTCTTACATCTGCGGAAGTTATCAAGTTTCTGACTGGAGGTTTTCGGTTAAGTAAAGCTCGATCCAATGATCTCTTTTGGGAAGCTGTCTGGCCTCGACTTTTAGCAGGAGGGTGGCACTCTGAAAAGCCAAAGGATACCATTTATTCGTCCAAGAGCTCTTTAGTATTTCTTGTTCCTGGGGTGAAAAGGTTTTCAAGGAGTAAACTTGTGAAAGGGAACCATTACTTCGATTCCATCAGTGATGTCTTGAATAAAGTTGCATCAGAGCCTGGGCTACTTAAGCTTGAAAATGGAGGAGTTAATGGCAACATTGAGAAGGAAGAATTCGGATCCGACTCGGTCCTGAAACATGAAAAAGATCATTTTTCAGACGTGCAACGACAGTTTTACCTTCAACCACCTCATTTAAATTCCGATAGTCGTGTACAAAAGTTTATGATTATTGATACAAGTGCAGTTCATGGAGTCGGGCGACCTAAAATGAGGGAGCTGAGAAGCTTACCTATTATAAATTTTGGCGCGTCTGCATCATCCAGCATTTCTAGTGGCAGTTATGAAGATACTTCGGATGAATCGCCGGGAAAACAGGAACTTAACAACCATAATTGTGCTAATGTGGAGGAACCAGACACGGGAGCTTGTCTCCATTCAACAGACTGGATGAATAACTGTTCGGATGAAAGTACACCTAATGCAATAGATTCCTCTGATGGAGTTAAGGACAATCGCAGAAGTAAAAGCACATGTCTTTCCATTAAGAAGCATCCAAGAAAGGCCATTAAGTATCAACCCATCCGAAAAGCAAAGCCTGGCTCTTTGAATTACATGGTTCCATGCACAAAGCCTCAGTCTTTTGCTAGTGGTTATGATGCAAACTCAACTTGCATTGTTGAGGATGTTTCTGCAGAATGCAAGCTGTGCGAGGATGACTCCCCGTGCACATCGACCTCCCCTTCTACATGTGAGGATAAGGTCATTGAACCCACTGTGGACTTGCCTCCTATCAGTTGTTTGGTTGAAGAAAATGCAGATAGAAGTGAAGGCATTGTTACTGAGAACTGCCCAGTGATGAAGGAATGTCCAGAAAATGTCCGGTCTCCTAAATCTTTAGACCTAAACGTGCCTGATGTTTCATCTGATTCTGGGGGTAACAGGGCTATTATTGATGACACGTCTCAAAAGAATGGCATACAATGTATAGACTCGTTTCTTTGTGTGTCTGAAACCAGCCAGAAACCAGAGCCATTGAAAGCTATTCCTTCTGCAGAGTTGCAAACTTCAACACACAGTCGTAGGCAGAGTACCAGGAACCGACCTCTGACCATGAAAGCACTGGAAGCTTTAGAATTGGGATTTTTTGACTCAGCAAAGAAGAGAAAAAGTGTGGACATCCCAGAAGGTAAGTTAAAGAAAAAATCCATTCGACGAATTCGAGGTGATGCTGGTATCGAAGAGTCTCCTAATAGTGGGAGCAGGAAGGATTCTAACGACTCCGGAATCGGAGCATATCCAAATGGGCTGCATAATTTCTCAGACGTAGTTGGCGAATCTCACATTTGATCCTGTAGATGTCTGCAAGCCAGTACCAGTCGGGATATCAAGATCTGCAAAATGTGCTCCGCGCTGAGACCTCCCTCCAGTCCACTCCATTGAACATGTGTGGCTCGTGTTACGGTTGAATCAAATTGATTCACGATCTTATCGCGTACTTGATGTTGTCCGACGTCCTCCCTTCTGCATAGCTGATCCGTCCGTGTGGACGGATACAATCAAAATTTTGATGAACGGAGGAGGTTGACTTGACAAGAACATAGTTTTTACTTTTTAGTAATCACATATAGGGGGCTTCTGAATTGTTATTTTCATTGTTCATCAATTGTAGTTCTGCTTCCGGGGGCTCCCAGTATATTGTTTCTGCAACCTGTACATGATCATGACAAGAGGCAATATGCCTTCTGATTTAAGGTGGCTTTCTTGGAGCAGAAGCTATCGTTTTCTTCTTTCATTTTGCGACTAGGCCTTGTCTTGTCTCAAATCTTGTGGATTTTCCCAGCCGAGTAATCAATATCGACACTGGACTTCGAAAAGGTGACACGAAGATTTGAGATTGTCTTCTAGAAAAAGCATAAACAAGATGTCGATACTGAGAGCTAGTAAACGTATAAAAAGTAATTGTCCAAAGGGCCACAGCTGTGAAAAAACCATTTTTTTGTTATCTTAACGATGTTTTAATTTTCCTTTAAAACAGCAACCAGAGACCTGCGGCTGCGGTCCTGCGGAAAGCACCACAGTGTGCTGTATTGTTGTGGTAATTTTATATATGTGTTCCGCTATTTTCTTGAAACTTTAACAATCTTATAAAACTACAGTAATAGATTAAGCTACATCCCAAGTTACTATATTTAACAAAAAAAAAGTTCATGCATAATGCAGGAACGATATTCACTTCATAGATATAAGTGGGAAAATTTTGACATTATTAAGACTTATAGCCAGCCTAATAGTACATAGTGTTATAAATATTTAAAAAGTTTAAAGTTCAAATTTTGACAAAAGTAATTATTAGTAGAACATCCAAATGTAATTTTTTTCCTCTATCTTTGAGTCCAAATTTTTCGGACCTATATGTGCGGGTGGTTTTAGACCTATTTCGGAGAGTTTGTTCAAATAATTATGTTCCATGAAAATGAACTTGTCCATATATTAGTTAGTCAAAATGATATATATACATATATATATATATGGAAATTTTTTTGAATACATTTAAGAAATCTGAATTTAAATCTTTAAAATGCAAAAGATTGTATTGTACTCACTATGTGATTCTAAATAAATGAACAAAAGAAATTAGTGCAGTGCAATGCTTTTTTTTCCTATTCTAATATCTATTCTATAACAACATGTCACGAATCGAACCCTGAACTTTCCAGACCCTTTCCCACCCTTGTGCAGCTAGACCAAAGTTCACCCGGCGCCTTTTCTATAATGCTAGAAAGCAATTGGATGTGAAATTGACAAACTTTTCCACTTGCGAGTCACTATAGCTATAAACGCAATCGCCCTTCATATTTTAATTCATTATTTTCTCAATTCGAGAAGCAAGTCCACATCCACAACATTAGAAAATACCAATTTTCCTCCGTCTTATACGTTGTTTTCATCCTTAGGGTCCTTGCCTCTGTCGATTATCGAGCGATCCCTCTAATTTAGAAGCTAGCTATTAGATTAATTAATTATGAAGTATTGCGCAACTAAACAAGCATCTAACTACTAAAATGCTGCTTAGTTCGTCTTATACTCGATCTTATCAAAAACTTAGTATAGGAAAAAGAGAGGAAGAATGAAATGTACACGATGCTATTTTCAAAAGTATGATTTAATAATTTTATCGATTGACAATTTTACATCGAATCTTACATAATTCAGGTTTTGTTAGATTTTTTAAAAAAATTAATGATTCAAATACTGTAATTTAGTATAACAGTATTACCCTAAATTACTCGATGAAGAATTAATACAGCTTATTAATATTGACATGTAATTTATGTCGATACATTGTTGGGTTTTGATGTTTTGCTTCATAAATTTCATCGACACAGATCGATGAGAACTAGGCGACTGCTTTGTAGTTGACGTTACTTGTGATGGAAGGGAAGCAAGCATCTACAATCTGCGATTTACTTATTTAATTGACCATAGTTGTAGACCTTGGCTTGTGTTTGATATTCTAATTTGCGTCTCTTTGTTGCTTCTCTAGAGAGGATGTGCCTTTGTTTTGTCGCTAAATAATTACGAGTACCGCCCACCTTAACCTATGATTTGATAAAGAGAAAGTGTGGAAATATTTTGTTTTGGGTAGTTGCTTAATGTTCTGACACAATTTTAGAACGAGTAATTAAAATCAAATCAGATAAGACACAGAAAAGTTTGTTTTCTAATGTTTATATCTATCTATAAAATTTACCTTTACTAAAAAAAATTATAAAACGTTTTATATTTTGTACCATTAAACTAAATATTTTTTGGTTACGTAATGTAACTACATTTATAAACCTTATGTTTATTTTTCAAATATGAGTATTGCAACACGAAGTATCAGTTTTGTAAGAACAAAATTGCATGTACAAATTAAATTGATGGACTCTTTAACTTTGCGTTGGAAAATTGAATCGAAAGTGAATAATTGTTAATTGCATGTACAAACTATAAGTTTTCTTAAGCTTCCTATAAGTTTTAATATTACAAATATAATCAGCACAATTCAGATAATATAAATTAAGTATTGAATATGCGTTATTTATTTAAATATATGTTAATTTCAAAAGATCTGATGTTGTCTTTTTAACTACAATAACGAGTTTGTGAAGAATAATTTTCTAATGATTAGATTGATATTACACAAAAATTGAAAAAATGACAACAACATACATAATAAGTATTAATTTCGCAAAACCAAACAATTCTTCACTTGATTAAAAGTGAATGATTTATTAATTTGTTGATATCTCCCAAATTAAACATACATGATTCTAAAGCTAATAATTTGTAAACTTTCTATTATATATTGATGATAAAGATAAATGGACTCTTAAGAGCATGCTACTATATGTTTCCTAAAAAATTATACCATTATTTCTTCCATCACTTGGACATTATATACGGGGTAAGGTTATTTTTTCCCTTCCACCACTTGGAGGGTTGAAAGAGACCGGGCTTAATGAAATTAACAATTACAAACAAAATCAGCTCCTCTGGATCTTCAAAACTGCAAAAAGAAAATAAGAATCAGCTAGTTCGCGATTTTCCTAAAATCCCTTTTTGCTCCTTATAAATTTATAGGGGGTTGATTAGTTTATCCGGTACATTAAATATTGTTCAAACATTACAGAGTACTTCTAACTAATTGCGATTTGGCTAAACAGGGAATTGATGGCCTTTCTCTTTGATCCTGTTATATAAATCAAACAATAAATTCTACAGGGGACAATTATAATTAAGTAGCTATTGTTGCAACCCAAACTTTTTTAATGAAGGCAAAGCAGCACAAACTTATCCGCAGTCGCAGTAAAATTTTATCACCGTATTGGATCATGGAGAAAACTTTTCAAACAAGTATATGTTTTAATATCTCCGACTTAAGCTAAATATTAAATTGTACCATGAAACAAAGCGGCAATATCCTTTTCGGGTCATTATTTGATGTCGGTATGTTTTAAAGGAACGAAAACTGTCATTATTTGGGAGGGAATATTCTTTTGGAGATGGATGTTGACATCTTTTGGTTTCCTGCAAATGTTTGAATCACACCATACAAGAAGGTTTCGGCACCGTTGAACATTTACAGTCATGAAAGACTTGAGTAGAAATATTCCTGATGGGCGTGGTAACCAGGGTCATCGAAAATTGAGTTTAGACATTTATTTCGAACATGTTTATTCAACTGAAATTTATGTATAGTATTCAGTACAGTAGTATTTTGTTCTTTTGTTTTTTGAGTAAAAAAATTGTGTTCATAAAGGATGTCCCTATCAATGTACGAATGTGTTAGAAAATTCAGGGAAAATGTAGTTGACATAGCAAAAGTTTAAATGTAATACAGGGCTAACATTAATTAAGCACAAAAAAGCATTGATAGCTTTAATGCAAAACTCGTTAGTAACTAGAGATTGTTTGTCACATAAAGAAGTTTTGGATTTAAACTTGTTCAAATTTGTGAATATAACATATAGTATTGTAAAAATTTCTCTAAAATAAGAATGAGTATGTTCAACTTGTGATAACCATCATAAATGAGATTCGACTACGTTAAATTTTAAATAGCAGAAATTTAAAATTAAAAAAAAATCTCCGTAGGAAATGAAAAGGAAACATTGTTGGGGAAAATATTAGGCAATCATATCTTGTAGCGAATATATATGTGTGTGTGTGTGCGCATGTAAGGCCAAAGACGAACAGGTTCCCAAAGTTGGTCACATAGAGCAACTACTAACCTTCCAAGCCAGAAAGACAGCAGCATTCTCTGGCTTTTGTCTTCTTCAACCTCCCTGGTTCTGAGTCTCATTTCACCATAAAACAAGCCCTCAATCACCAACTACAAATTGAAAGAAGCTCGTCAATGGGTACTTGATCGAAAAGAGAGAAAAGGTTCAAGACAAACCATAATCCTTGTTGACAGAACTTGTGTCTAAATGTCATATATCACAGGAACTGATGGAAGGAGCTCCTCCTCAGGGAATATAGGAGAGAAAGTCCAACAACAGCAAGGTACTACCAGTAACAGAAATGGCTATTAGCTTGATTTGGAAACTTGACTTTGTGATTTCTTGTTTTATTATTTTTATATGTGGAAAGAATGATTGATGTTGAATTCAATTATTGCTCCTGCGATCTCAATAATTGGCGTTGGGTACTGTTCCTTTATCGTCTCACTTTTGGTATGTCCCTTTTGAAGTTTGGCTTCCAACTGTCTTTGCCGTGAATCAAGTCAAGCCATGTCCATCGATCCACTTGAACTCTGTAATTCAATATCCTTTTTGTCGGTGTTTGTGGTTTTACCATGTACAAACATAAATTATTCAAAATGAAAAATGTTGGGATATCAAATAGTTTCGACCAAAAAATTAAATTTAAATCAATTTCGACCATGATATTTCAATTTAAGTGTTGTAAAAAACCTGGTAGCTAATTGAATTTGTGAAAATTGTATGCTAGGTAATCTCTCAAGAAATTGACTTGCATCTCATCTTTGGGAACTTAATACACTTATATCAGTACTTCCTACGTAATATATGTATATGCAACATTGCCTTTGAAAAAAAATTGAAACAGCTTGCTAATCGGACTAGTTCTTCTGTAGTATACATGTAATTCTTTTTTTATAAGTGAAATACAATGGTTTATCAAACTCTTGGATACATATTACAAAGTTTAAGATTGGTTGTCAAGTAGAACATCAACCAACGGCTAAAATTTATCACTTTGAATAATTAATGCTAACCTTTCGTAATTTGTGATGATCAGATCCTAAGGCTGAAGTTATTGCACTATCACCAACAACACTGATGGCAACAAAACGGTTTTCCTGCGTAATATGCAACAAAGGGTTCCAAAGGGAACAAAACCTGCAATTGCACATGAGAGGTCACAACCTTCCGTGGAAAATAAGGCAAAGAACGACCACCGAGATATCCGAAGTCCACCCTTCTGCATCGCTGCTCCGTCCACGTCGACATCTGCAATCAAAATATTGATGAACGGGAAAGTTGACTTGACAAGAACATTGTTTTTAGTATAACATATACTTATAATGGGCTTCTGCATTGTTATTTTTATTGTTGATAGCATGTAGTTCTGTTTCCGGGGCTACCAGTATAATGTTTCTTGGTGCGGAAGCTATCTTTTTCTTCTTTCATTTTGCTATTAGGCCTTGTCATGTCTCACAAATATTGTGTACACTAGAGTTGTTTGGCCTTTCAAAACTACCAATTGCCTCGACTGAAGTCTTAAGAATGAAAAATACACCATTGAGATAACTTCTATATTTGATAGTTCACGGAAAAATAGTTTATTTGAACCGTTTCTAATATGCCTCGAGTTAAGGCTGCTTCCTGGTCAGTATGAAAACTTGGAGATACTTCACTCTCTCTCACAAACCCTAAAAAAGTTGAGTTCAAGGCTAACGCCAAACCAAGTTAATGCCGAACATAAATTGAATGGAGAACTTCTCAAATCTTATGGATCTTCCCAATCAAGTAATAAATATCTATATTGGACTTCGAAAAGGTGGGACGAAGATTTGATATTGCATTCTATAAAAACATAAACAAGATGTCGATATTGAGCTAGTAAACATATGAAAAGTAATTTCCAAAGGCTTAAAAACTGCTGTGAAAACCATTTTTGTTAGCTTAACGATGTTTTGATTTTGCTTTCAAACAGCAACTAGAGACCTGTGGAAAGCACCAGTGTGAAATATTGTTGTCATAATACAGGAACAATTGTTACTTCATAGATATAATTGGAAAAAACATTGCCAAAGAACTTATAATACAACACATAAAATGTTATAAATATCGGAAGATTCAAAATTCAAACTCTAATTAAACTTTACCTTTAAACAAAAAAAGGAGAAAAACAAAAATACCGACCAGGGTCATTGTGGGGAGTAACTTGGAGTGAAGACATGAAAGGCGATAAGAAGTCACTGGTAGAACATCCCCAGGTAATATTTTTTCCCTCATATTTGAGTCAAACTTTGTAGGACCCATGAAAATGAGCTTGTCAATACATTAGTTGGTCAAAATGAAAAGATATACATGAGCGAGAGTTGGTCGCCTGGTAAAAGATGATATTGGAAGAATAACCTAATAAATACGACCCACTATGTGATTTTCAAAAAATGAACAAAAAAATTTGGTGCCACTGCCGTGCCTTTTCAATTATGCTAGAAAGTAATTGGATACGAAATTGACAAACTTGTCACTATAGCTATAAACACAATCGCCCTTCGTTATTTATTTCATTTTTTTTTTCAATTCGAGAAGCAAGTCCATATCCACAACATTAGAAAATACCATTTTCCTTTATTTATTAAGCTAGGCGTCACTTTCACAGAAATATCAATTATATTTTGTTAGAGGGTAGCCGTGTTATAGGTTGTTTTTATCCATAGGGTTCTTGCTCCTGTCGATTAGCGAGCGATCCCTGCAATTTAGAAGATCCAAGCATCTAACTACTAAAACGCTGCTTAGTTCGTCTTATACTCGGTCTTATCAAAAACATAGTCTAGGAAAAAGAGAGGAAGAGTGAGATTGATAGGATTGCCTTTTTTATATGAGTTAATAATTTTATCGATTGATAATTTTTTTGTGACTCTTACATAATTTGATTTTTTTTCAAGGCTATTATTAAGAAAATAATGGTCTGAATACTCTAATTTAGTATGAAAAGATAGATTACAATAAAATAACTCGAGGAAGAAGTTTAATGCAACATATTGATGTTGGCATGTAATTTCTGTCTCTACATTGTTGGGTTTTGATGATTTGCTCCATAAATTTCATCGACTCGATCGATGAGAACTAGGCGACTGCTTTGTCGTTGACGTTACTTGTGATAGAAGGGAAGCAAGCAACTACAATCTGCGATTTATTTGTTTAATTGACCATAGCTTTAGACCGTAGCTTATGTTTGATTATTCTATATTTTTGCAGTAAACCTTACGATATTTTTCTACATATGAATATTGCAACACGAAGTGCCATTTATATAAGAATGAAATTGCATATACAAATTTTAGCTTGATGGACTTTTTAACTATGTTGGAAACTTGTATCGAAAGTGAAGAGTTGTAATTGAATGTACAAACTGTAAGTTTCTTAGGCTGTCTTGCCCCATCTATGATCCCGTTGATATCATAATTTTTTTTAATATGAAAAATATACTCAGTACAATTCAGACAATATGAATTTAGTATAGCTTATGTTTTATATATATATTGATTTCAAAAGATCAAATGTTTCTATTTAACTACAACAAAGAATTTGGAGAATGCTAGGAGTTGTTTGTCTGTTGTAACCTGGAGAATTGCTATAGTGTTTGACAGCAATTTGCTCTCTTTGCAACTGCTGAAATTCAATGTAATTACCTATGGAGGTAATAAAATAACATTTATTTTTCAAAAAAAACACAACAAAGAATTTGTGAAGAGTCATTTTCTAATAATTAGATTGATATTAAACAAAAATCAAAGAATTGACGACCACATAATAGGTATTAATTTCGCAACACCAAACAATTCTTCAATTGATTAACAGTTAATAATTTATCAATTAGTTAATATCTCTACAAATTAAAAAATATATGATACAAAGCTATTAATTTATAAACCTTCTAATATACATTGATGATAAAAGATATCAGAACTCTTAAAAGCATATGCTACTAGCTGTTTCCTGAAGATTTATACCATTGTTTCTTATATCACTTGGAGATTATCTACAGGGTGTTGTTAATTTTTTTCGCTCCCACCACTTGGAGGGTTGAAAGAGACTGGGCTTAATAAAATTAACAATAACAAACAAAATTAGCTCCTCTGGATTTTCAAAACTGCAAAAGAAAATAAGAATCAGTTATTTTGCGATTTTCCTAAAATTTATTTTTTCCTCCTTATAAATTTATAGGGGGTTGATCAGTTTATCTGGTGCATTAAATATTGCTCAAACATTAAAGAGTACTTCTAATAAATAAAACAGGAGTACTTCTAACTAATTTCTATTTGGCTAAAAGGGGAATTGATGGCCTTTCTCTTTGGATCCATGTTATATAAATCAGACAATAAATTCTACAGGGGACAATTAGTCAATTATAATTAAGTAGCTATTGCTGCAACCCGAACTTTTTTAATGAAGACAAAGCAGCACAAACTCATCCGTAGCCGCAGTAAAATTTTCTCACCGTATTGGTTCATGGAGAAATCTTTCCAAACAAGTATGTGTTTTAATATCTCCAACTTAAGTTAAATGCTAAATTGTAGCATGAAAACAAAGCAGCAATACCCTTTTCGGTTCATTATTTGATAAGGAGATTTTTTAGAGGAATAAAACTGTCATTATTTGGGAGGGAGTATTCTTTTGGAGATGATGTTGACATTGTTTGGCTTCCTGCAATTGTTTGAATCACACCAGACAACAAGGTTTCGGCACCGTTCAACATTTTACAGCCATGAAACACCAAGTAGAAAAATACCAGATGGGAGTGTCTTTAATTAGTAACCAGGGTCACCGAAATTGAGTTTCGTAATTTATTTAGTATTATTTCGAACATGTTCATTCAAATAAAATTTATTTAAAATATTCAACATAGTAGTATTTGTTCTTTAGTCTTTTTTTTTAATAGAAAAATTGTGTTCATACCGGACGTCCCTATCAATGTATGAATGTGTTAGAAAATTCAGGACAAATGTAGTTAACATAACAAAACATTAAATGTAACACAGGGGCTAACAATTAAATAAGCTCAAAAATTAATTATAGATGTACTACAAAACTCGTTAGTAACTAGAGATTGTTCATCATCACATCAAGAATTTTTGGATTTAAATTTTGTTCATGTTCAAATCTTGCAAATGTAACATATAGTATTGTGAAAATCTTCCTAAACAGAGGATAACTATGATCGACTTTTAAATTTATATTTTCTTACTGCTTCATCTTACATGAAGTCCGATTATGTTTGTTTCTTAACCAAAAATTCTAAGAAAAAAAAAATAAGTTGGAAATTAAAAGGAAACATAGTTGGGGAAACTATTAGGCAATCATATCTTATAGTGACTATATATACATATGTATGTAAGGCCAAAGAAGACGAGGTTTCAAGGTTGGTCACATAGCAGCAATTACTATCCTTCCCCAACTAGAAAGAGACCAGAATTCACTGGCTTTTGTCTTATTAAACCTCCCTTGTTCTGTGTCCCATTTAACCATAAAACAAGCCCTCAATCACCAACTACAAATTGAAAGAAGCTCGTCAAAGGGTACTTGATCGAAAAGGAAAAAAGGGTTCAAGACAAATCATAATCCTTGTCCAGAGAAGTTGTGTCCAAATGTCAAATATCACAGGAACTGATGAAAGGAGCTTCTCCTCTGGGAATATAGGAGAGGAAGTCCAACAACAGCAAGGTACTACCAGTAACAGCAATGGCTCTACCTCACAACAGCCAACCGCTAAGAAGAAACGAAACCTTCCGGGAACTCCAGGCATGCAAATTTTACTCTTAACTAGATTTAGAAACTTGGCTATGTGATTTCTATGCAAATTTTACTCTTAGCTTGATTTGGATACTTGACTTTGTGATTTCTTATTTTATGATTTTCTATGTGTGTAAAGAATGGTTGTTGTTGAATTCAATTATTGCTCCTGCGATCTCAATAATTGGCGATGAGTACTGTTCCTTTATTGCTTCACTTTTGATATGTCTCCTCTGCGTTTGGGCTTCCAATTATCTTTTGGTCTGAATCAAGTTAAGCCATCGATCCAATTGAAATCTATAATTCAATATCCTTTAACCATTCTTTGTGGTCGGACCATATTTGAAAATAAATTAGTTCGTTTGAGAAATGTTCGAAAATCAAATGGTTTCAACCAAAAGAATTTAATTTAAATTAGTTTCGACAAAAAAAATTTCAATTTTAAATGTTGTTAGAAACCTGGCAGCTAATTAAATTTGTAAAAACCGTAGGCTAGGTAAGATTGGTTGTTAAAAAAATCAACCAGCTGCTAATAAACACGATATGTTCTAATAATTAATGCAAAAATTTCCTAATTTGTGATGTTCAGATCCTAATGCTGAAGTTATTGCACTATCACCAACAACACTGATGGCAACAAACCGGTTTGTGTGCGAAATATGCAACAAAGGGTTCCAAAGGGACCAAAACCTGCAATTGCACAGGAGAGGTCACAACCTTCCGTGGAAGCTAAGGCAAAGAACGACCACCGAGGTGAGGAAGAGGGTGTACATCTGCCCGGAGACCACCTGCGTCCACCACAACCCGGCCCGGGCCCTCGGAGACCTCACCGGAATCAAGAAGCATTTCAGCCGGAAGCACGGCGAGAAGAAGTGGAAGTGTGACAAGTGTTCCAAGAAGTATGCCGTCCAGTCAGATTGGAAAGCCCACCAGAAGACTTGCGGCACCAGGGAGTACAAATGTGATTGTGGAACAATCTTCTCCAGGTTAGCCTCGTGTGATTTGCTTCTTCTAATTTTATTATTAACTTGGGACTAAAGCATCTCTCCTAATTTTATTAAATTATTGAACGTAACGATCTAAATATTATGATTTGGAACAAAAAGATTGTCGTAAAATTAGAATGGAAAGCTGGGTTTACATGCTGTGTACGTCTACGGGGGATCATAAAAATTGGAACTAGAAAGATGTACGCAATATTGTGCACGCATCTAGCTGGGTAGCAACTATTTTTTATTAAAGTTTGCATTATTGTGTCTTCCCCATATATATGATATGCTAGGCAATGGCCGACAATTGGCTCACTTTCTAAACTACCTTTATGACGCCCTTCATGTACATATAACATTCACGGCGTGGCGTTTAAGAATTAAGGAAGATCCAAGTGTGATTTTTGACGAGTAAAATCTTTTCAATAACTTCAATTCATAACAATTTATATTACTAAAAGATTGGACAACAATAGATAAAAGATCAGTCCAATTTAAAATTTTCTTTACAAGTTAATCACCGTTGCAAAACATATAAACAAATCTTGTGGCAATGATTGAGGTAGGCAAGGTATGGTTTTCTTATTCTATCCGTTGGTTTTCACCCGGTGCTCGCGCTTTCCATATGAACCAGGCAAGTCCGACTTGAAATTTTTTAAGTCGGACTTACTTTCGTAATAAAAAAAAATCTTTATCCCTAAAATTCGATCTTAATGCAGAACTCAGCTACTTTACTTACAAAATAAAACAACGATGTGATGTAATACACAGGAGGGACAGCTTCATAACGCACAGAGCATTCTGTGACGCGTTGGCGGAAGAGAACAACAAAATGAACCAAACCCTAATGAGCAACGGCAGTGGACCTTCGAACCTTCAACACCAAATCCCGGAGCTCATGTCCTCCATGCCCTTGTCCGCCACCTCCGCGGCCCCGGATTTCACAAGCTTCGACCCCAAGAACCCGCTCAAGTCCCTCCCCCAGGAGCTGGTCCCCGTTCCGTTCAAGTCAATGGGAGGAGGTGGAGGAGGAGGAGGCATGTTTTCCAGTAGCTCCGGTGCCCTGTTCGCGGGTCCGAGGAGCATCTCTTCGACGTCCTCTAGCCTCCAGCTGAGCTCCAACGGCGCCTCTCCCGGCTTCGGCTACCTTCAGGTATTAGAATTTTGTATTGTACATTATGGTTTCGCAGTTTTAGGGTTTTCTGTTGGTTTTTTTTTTCTGGCATTCTGTATGCGGACATCACTATTCGAACTAATCCAAGTTCGAACTTTGTAAAAAAAAAAAAATTAACACTAATATATTATAGCATTTGTCCTAGCATCATAAAACTAAGCGATTTTACGAAGTTGTAAGATTTACACACGTATATTTTTATATAAATTTTATTTTTAATAAGATATTAATACATTCTCGAATAATCAGAATTTCTTTGTTAAACTAAAATAACGTCATCTAAGTGCTTGAGAATTTTATGTGGCTCAATACATATACTGTTACATGCTCAAGAAAACTACTTATGACAAAAGTATGCTCAAGAAAAATGGCAACACATTACAGGACGGGAAGAACAACGGAGGCCAGCTCGCCGGAGCCTCGGCCCACATGTCGGCGACAGCCTTGTTACAGAAGGCGGCTCAGATGGGCGCAACCGCCAGCAACAGCATCAACTCCCCCATGATGCAAAAGAGCTTCGCGAGTACAATGACGGGCCCCACAGACCAGGTACCGACAGGCGCCGCTAGTTCCGGTATCCGGCCACCCCCGCCGCCTTACGGAGGTGGGGTCCCGGTCCAGAACAATAGCCCTTACGATCACCAGCCACATCAGTTCCAAGACCACCAGAGCCAAATGGCTGGAATGAATGGACTACACAAAGGGTCACAGGAAATGTCCCATCTTTTTGACGCGGCTGTTGGGGGGTCCACTATGAGCGACCAAATGGCCATGTTCTCGAGCTTGTTCGACCAGAACCCGAGCGCGTTCATGAGGAGCTTGCAAGATCAGGATCACGTGCGGGACTCGAACCCCGCCCGGATGATGATGGTGCATGGGAGAGGCGGAGCTCCAGAGAGGAGCTTGATCGGAGGGAACAACTCCGACGAAACGAGGACTCATGATTTTATGGGGATAGGAGGAAGTAGGCCCCCTCCCAACTTTCAACAAATTTCGCAACAACAACAACCGCAACAGCAACAGCAGCAACAACAACAACAACAACAACGGTACGATCAGGTGGCGATGATGAACCCTTATCATCATCAGCAGCCGCTTTCGCTGGGGGAAGCCGGAGCCGAGAAGCCCATGTCCATGTGGGATTCTTCTTGAGGATAAATTACACACTTCTCAATAGAGACAGTCGGTTAAATCACGGAACGGAGCTCGTGTTTGTCGGGTTTATCAAGGATAACTTGTTTGGGACTCGTCGGTGTTGGAACTTGGCATATAGGCGTAACGAGAGAGACTATGCTAATCTGTAATAAGCGCCCCGAGGACATGAGGCTCCCCAATTGCATTTTCTGATTTTTCACTATGTATTGTTCCTTAATTGTTCAACAAGTTGTAAAATGTTATCTGGCTTTTTTTTACATATATAAAACATGGCGTCTTCTATGGAGGAGTTAAAGTTATGTATGAAACCCTAGTCTAAGAGTACATTTTTCAAAAAAAAAAAATAAACAAAGAATTTGGCGTAGACCCCTTTTTTTTTTAAGTGTCGAAGATTAGAAACGATCAGAAGCTTATTCACATATTCTGTATGAATTTCATTCATTAATGTTATATTATCGTATATGTCTTTAATCAGTTAAAATAATCGCTGGTATTTAAATATTATTATAGTCGGTTTTAACTAGTTTTTTTTTTTTTTTTTTGAAAACTTAGTTCTATCTTAACTACCATATCTTAAAATCTAATCATTAGAACAAAATGGATGGAATAGATATATGAATGGGCCGGAACTTACAAATCTGGAAAACGAGATGGGCCTCAAGCTAAGCAAATGGGCCGCATTTTAGAATACCGATGTATCATGTATGTAGAATCCAGATCCACAAACCCTAAAATAGCCGCCGCTATCGATATTTATTCGCCATTAAAAGCGCACCCGTAGATCCTTCCGTTCAATCCGGTCGACGCTTTTCCCGTATTCTTTTCTCGTCAATTCAATTCCCTCTCTTAAATTTCTGTTTTTGATTTGAAGTCATAAAAGAAATTTGATTTTTTTTTTCCGTGATTATATAAATTCTACCAATGGATCCTTCTGAGCCTACAGCCGCCCCCCATCCTTAGGATTTCAATTTTTGTTATTCTTTGAATATTTTGTATATCCTTTTTTTTCAATTTTCGTCTGGAAAATATTTTCCACATTTTTCATTGATAAATTGAAACAAACTGAATCCATTTTAAAAAATGAAATAAAATTGAATTTTGGGAGGATGTAATTTGGACCTTCAGAAGTGGATGGATCATCACGAGGTCCAGGGGTTCAAAATGGAAAAGTGTAGGAATTCCCAAAGGAAAAAAGGAAAGTAGAGAACGAGCGAGCAGCGAAATTAGAGAGGCGAAGAGGTAGATTCAGATTGAAAACTATATTTTGAGGGCATCATGTTTTTCCCCTCAGTGGCTTTCTTCTCCACATGTTAGTTCGCCACTCTCTATTTGATTCTTCGCCGCTTCCAGCTCGTTCTCACTCTTCTCGTGGTCCCTTTGCTTTATCTTACACTCCCATTTTATTACGCCCCTCGGCTTCATGCAAGGGACTAGGGTGTTTTTATACATGGTTCTAGGTTTCGTTTCGACTCTCGACTGGTAATTTGCACAAACGGTCCTCGCATTATGGAGCTGTGCAGTTTAAGACCCCAATTTGGATGACTCCGTTTCATTCATGATGTACCACCATGCGACAATGATATATAAACAACAGTTTATAAGATCTTTCATTGTTGACAAAATAAAAGAAATCTGCGGAAGTCTCTTCTGAAAGTAAAGAGTATATTCCAGTAAAATCCAGTTTGAACGTTGTAATTGATCAATGATATTAGAATCTCTTCGAGACGTAACTTGTTCAAAAGCATGAAATGTCCAACAACTGGGTCATCTCTTTTTATCACCCAGAGCAAGTTACGTATTTGTGTGGATATATTGCTGGCTTGGCTGGCTATAATTCAGATGTTAGTTGTAACAGCACTAAACAGCAGCTCGCTGTGCCTACACTTGTCTATATTCCGAGGATGTGCTTAGGGAGGCGGAGTTCTCCTCGCTCCTCTGTATCGATCCAGGTCAAACACCGGCAGAGAGTGTCCTAAACTGAGCTGAATGCAAACCTGACTGATACTGGGAGCTGCCTTCAAGATTTCCTTTTCTGCAGCTTCAGCCACTTTCATTGCATCACTGTTGGGAGGCAAAGCAGTGTAAAAATCGCATATCGGAAAAGGTGATTGTGGGTGTTGATATGAAAAGGTAGAGCTGCTACCCTATTAGCATATCAGCAGGCATGGAGACCTCAACTTGAAGGAACATCCTTCCTTGCAGCAGATGGTGAGTGATCCGCTGGACCTCCATTTTCTGAAATCAGCAGCAGCGTTTATAAACTCGGAGAAGGAAAAACTGATGTAGACCTATCATATTGAAAGCAAAACTTGCTTCGGAAGCACTAGCAGAAGGACCAAGGACAACGGAAAATTTGGGATGGAATAGCCTGATCAAAATCTAACAATCATCATTTTAAAATCAATTCACGAATACCTTGATCAGATCATCATTTGCTACCCTACTTTGTTTCTGATATGATTAGTCCATTCTTAGTGAAAGGTTTGTATTGCAGACAGTTGTTCTGCATTTATAAAAAGCGGAATATGGAAAATATGAGAAACGGAAGTACCTGGGAGACTTCTGACAGAATGCTGGATACAGTTGCTTCAATATTGTCACCCATTAGATATTTGCTATTCACATTTGTCTCTTCAACTTTGTCTTGCAGTTCCACCTGACTCAATGGGTACAAAAATGCTGGATCTGCGAGAGCACAACATAACTTATTGCTTGCGCAATTGCAATTCTGCAAGTCAAATGCAAGGATAAAGAAATAATAGCCAACTGTTTTGATATATTTAGACAGATATCAGAAGTAAATCTCTCTTCCCGCTCTCTTCTTGTGGTCCTTGCTCTTATTTATCCTGTTTCCAAGGATAGCTAGAAATGGTTGGGAAGTGTCAGATGCTGAATGAGTTCCAGTCCCAGTCCCAGTCCCAGGCGGTGAGGCAGCATAATGATAATGAGAGCAATAAAGACATAAAAGCTTCAGATATTTGGCAACTAAAGACAAAGTTTTCTACCTATGTGGATAAATGCTTCAGATATTTCGGGATGGTACTTGCGAATCTCCTGCCGCACCTTTTCACCAATTCCATGAGCAGCACTAACACTGAGAAAGGGATCAACCTGAGACCAAGACAGCAAAAGCTACTTGAGCAGAAGAAATAATTAAGCAATAAGTACAAGCCAAATTGCTCAGCGGAAAAAACAGTTGGATTGAACAGGAGCCGAAGAACTGAAATTTTGTTGAGTAACAGAAGAACTATGCTTTAAGGTACCTCAACATGGACATCAAGGTACAACGAAGAACCGGCCCTCCTTCCCCTCAAGCGGTGGCATCCCTGTAAACAGTGTAACACATTTCTCAGAGAATGCAAAATGGTGAGTAAAATGCAGGGCCTAAAATTACTTTAAAAGTAAAGCAGGATTCAAGCCAGCAAAGAGATGGCTTAAAATTGCCTGTTTCATCTCTGTCAACCGTAGCCAGGACATAATAAGAAGAGGAAATGAAAGCTAGAGTTCATCAGTTGGAAAAAAAACACCTCAACTCCTTCAACTTGAAGTATGGATTTTTTAATTGGATCCAAGACATCTGAAGATATGGCAGCATCGACCAACTCCAAGACACTGAATGGTCAAACAATAAACCAGATAACAATTTTGTTAAAGAACTCATATCTCCTTGATGCTAAAAAAACCAAAAGTATACATTTAGTGCTGCTTTCGAGTTTTCTTCACGAGGGAAACATGTATATGCTTGAAACGGAAATGCAAGTTTGCTTCAAACAGGGATATGGAACTCCAGGCTTTTATGCAAGTATGCTTCGTAATGGTTGTGAAGCAAGAGACTTCATATTATAAAGAAAATTCAGTAGTAGCAAGATGCCTGGGAGCTTCCTATCTGTTAGTTATATAGCTGGATATAGATAAAGAAGATTCTAGCACAAGCAATAAAATTGTACAAGTGCATACTATGACCACAGGGATGGATAGAGTATTTGCTAGAAGAAATTAAAACCATATTTCACCCTTGATAAGTGTCAGACACTCAGCATTGACCATTTAGCAGTCCTTCCAAAAATAGTCATTTGGGGCAGCCCGTCCTTTTTTTTTTCTTTTTAAAAATATGAGGTTGCAGTGTAGCCAGATGCCTAAGTAATTCCTAACAGTTCAATTGTCAGATGTCAAAGTTGAGGATTTAGCATGAGGCATAGAAGTGCATGCTACAGCCAGGATGAGTCAATTAGTTTCTAGAATTCTCAGATACTATAGATCAGAATGAACACTGAAAACAAGAGGCCCTAACACACAAGTCAAAGAATAATTTCAAAGTTCACCTCTGGTAACCAGATTCCAAGCCTGCTTTTAGTATCATTCCTGAAACAAGAAGTCCGGCCAGGGGATCCAAAAACTTGACTCCTAGAATTGAGCCTCCTGAAGTCATTACAAGCAGCGAACACCATAACATGTCATTATAATATGGAGAAAATTTGAGATGACCAGGACAATAGCAAACTGAAGGAGTAGGAAGGCGAGCTAATGGTGAAAATAGAAGAGTCTTCTTTTCTAGTTAGCCTCTTGTAAAAACAAGATCGAAGGAAACATAAGGGGCCGAATTGAAGTAATCTGATAAATAAGGTACAATGCGAGCAAAATAAAGCTTCTTACCAACTCCAACAAGTGCCACAACTGAAGAAATAGCATCCACCCGATGATGCCATGCATTTGCTTTCATGAGTCCACTTCCTTGCTTTTCTCCGGCTCTTTTTGTCACACGATAGAGCCTGCAGAAGCCAAAACATGCAGTTAAAAGTCGAGACGTACTCGAGACCTAAAAAATATTATAGATTATGTTCTAAAACCTAAAGAAAATAAGCGTACCATTGAGCAGGGAAAAAAACATTGAAGCGCACATCAGGAATAGGAAATAAAAGGCTAAAACATCAGGAAGATATACTGAAAAGTCTGAAACACAAAAAAGTAGAAGGCTAAAAAGAGTCAGTATTCGCCAAAACATCAGGAGGATATATAAAAAAATCCCGCAATTAGGAATTCCTCTGCATAGCAACTATGATCCAATAAAGAGGTAAATGAGCAAATAGCACTCAAGGAAAGGGGTGTCGATATCCTAGCTATCATTCTAGAGCACACCTTAATAAAATAACAACAAGAAAACAAGAAATATGCTGTGATTGGGCAAATACAAGAGTAAAAGACCAAAGGTTACCCTTCCTTGACGGCAATTGATATGATCGTCATACTTAAAGCAAGGGAAGGGTGATCCATGTCTATCCCATGATGATGGCCATGTCCATGGTCGTGACCCATTGTGTGGTGTACTCCTTCAGGAGCCACTGAAAGCAACCCCTGCATTGAATAAGAAGCAAAAATATCATCAACCAACTCCTTTGTAACCACACTGAAATCACTGAAACAGAGTGCCCGTAAGAAAAGCTGTAAACATTTATACATACAATGAGAAGATCTAAGGCATGCCAGGCAATACCACCAGCAGTTCCCAAAAGCATGCAAGAAATCCCTAGGGCTCCCAGACTCTCAAACTTCCCATGCCCTGCGATGAAATCAACGACAAGAGAGGGTAAAAACCAAGTCCACCAACATGCCACCATATCCCATAACATATTCCCGTAGCCAGCAACTAGAAACACTATTGAGTTTGCTAGGGAGCAACAAACACCATAATGGATGCTCGGTATGTGCACTTTTGCTTTGTCATGCAAAATGATTCTTCATAATCTTCCTCATCAATTTCACAAATCAAGTGTAAACCCTTGGCATGGAAACACACTCTCTTTCTCCTAACTTCAAATCACAAGTCGAGAGGCATTGGTTCACTGCCACGTAGAACTCTCGAGTTCTTTATTAGTTAAGAAAATATGTGCTCTAACATTGAAACTGATTAAAGTTTATGTAGACCACTTTCGAATGTGGATTCATAACTAGTTTCTACTTAAAACGAATATAAATATCATAAGAAAAGATAAATTCGCAAAACGGACAAGAAGCGGAGGTACAAATATTAACAAGGGTTGACCATATGGATGATCTTCATCTCTAGGAGCCTTCCCAGCCTTGAACGACACCAGAGCAACTCCACTTAGAACCTACCCCAAACAAATTCATCAACTAATAACTAACCAAAACCCGAACCAGAACAGAAAACAAAGAGGGAAGGAACGAAAGAATACCACGTCGGAGATGGAATGGGCTGCATCGGCGATGATCGCGGTGCTACCGGAGAGGTATCCTGTGAGTGCCTTCCCTGTGGCGAGGCCGATGTCGGCGGCGAGGCCAAGGCGGAAGATGCCCTCGCCCTCCCGGTGATCGTGGGAGTGGCCGACGTGCCATCGGCGGGGGACGTGGAGGTGAAAAGGAGTTCGAAGGCGAGGATCTAGCGGTTGCGGGAGTGGGAAAAGCGACGTGTAGCTAGAAGCTCTGATGTTGTTGGAGCAGGAGCGGTTACCGAAGGTGGAGTTGAGGATGGCGGTTATTCTTCGGAATTCGGATCTCATGGTGTGCGTCTCTGGAGTGGAGAATCGAAGGCGTGGACTCTTGTGGGGGTGGACATGCGGGGAACGGGAAATGGCTCCGTCGGAACTTGGGCGGGGTATACGGGCCGAGGGAAAAGAAAGAATCAAAGAAGACCCGAGGCGAGCAGGTTCGTACGCAATGTTGGATTAGCTACGCGGGGACAGTATATTTTTGCAAAAATGTGGAAATACAAGAATGAAAATGAAAAAAATTACACTAGTTCATGCCATAAAAATGAAATATCATTGTCGTAAAATACGAAAAATATATTGACCAATTTTTTTTTTAGAATAAGAAACTCCCCAATCTGGATCTGGTCATGGATGGGAGCGATAATCTATCTTTCGCGAAGATCTCTTCTAGAAATGGAGTAGTTTTTCATTAGTGACCATGCAGTATACCATAGAGTTAAACAAAAATAGAGATCCAAATAGAACTAAAACAACTGCAAAAACAACAAACAACCAAAATAAACTATCAATAGGGGAGACGAAAACTCTCACAAGGAGAGACTCACTCCGTTATTCAACGGAAGAAGCAGAACACAGGGACGAAACAAACAAAAAGAAAAAGAAAAACAAACGGCGAATAGGATTCTCAAGGAGTCGTGGAAACAGTAGTCAAGGACCGGCCCGCCTTGGAGGATGAAGAGCAAAGGGTGAAGAGCAAGGGGGAGGCCAGCCCAAAATATATTGACCAATTTGATATACTCGGTATCACATAATAGACATGTCGATATCGTAAAGAGTAAATACTACTCTCTTTATTCTAGATCGTCAGACATAATTTATTTTACTTCGTATTCAATCCAAAAAATTTCACTGTTGTATTTCGGAAAATTGTGACCAAGAAATTCATTTTCATTTTTTTAGAAACTTAGGAACAATCATATTCAACTTAACTTATTATCTTAGTTATGAGATAATTTTATTTTAGTTCATTATGGTTTGAGTTTTTTAAAACGATTTTAAATTAATAATTAGTACTTTCATTAATCAAATGTGTCATACAAAAGGGTTCCTCCAATTTTCAAAGGAAAAGAACAAGTAACATCATCAAGATATGATCTTAGAGTAGCGGTCTTGGCAATTTAGTCTGTAACAAAATTGACATTTCTTGATGTCAAGACAAGTTTACACAAAATTAAACTCGAAAGTGAAGTTTGCATTTCTATTAATTAGAGCTCAATGCCCCATTCAATCTCGGATCACTTCATATTCATATTCCACAAGTTGTTTCCAATCTGATTCCACCATCCCTATGTTGGCCAACAAGTGCAACCTAGAGATATGATCTAGTCGAGTGTTTTATTTGATTTTTTTAATGGTATTACTATTTATGGCATATTGAGTAAATAGTGTTGGAAAAAAAAATCATCCCAACAATAGTATTTCATTTTCAAAAATATTCATGTTGGAATTTTTTTGCTAGGTCCAAAAACTATATGACCAAAGGTCAATATCACATGAAAAAATATTCTCAGAAAATAAAAACACGAAAATACCATATTCTTATCACATAAAAAATAGCAATATCATATAAATAAAATATTAATATCATATAAATAAAAATTTATTATTTCATTCCAATCCAAATCCGCATAATACAAGATCAAGATTACATTTACACGTGAATATTTCGTCAAGAAACTGCCGCTAAAAAGAAAAGCCCGGATCAGAAATCCCACCAAGGTAAAATTAGCACGAGCTTGTACGGGCTCCACTCCCCTGCTCCGCGTCTACCGTGTAACCCTTTGAACCTCCCCCGTAGTAACTAACCCCTCGTTCCCTTCGTCCTCTTCTCCACCCAATCCCCAATTCACAAAACTGCGAAACAAAACCCTAACCCTAAATCGGTCCGGACCTCGATGACCGTGTGATGCGTCCTCAGCTCGGAGATTCGAATCCGCGGTTTGAACAATGGACGAATTGGAAGAGGTGGAGATTGGGACCACGACGGCGTCGTTCGGAAGGTTCCTGGACTCGCGCAAGGACCTCATCCACAGCCAAATCGACCAGCTCCAGCGAATTGTCGTCACCCAATGCAAGCTCACCGGCGTCAACCCTCTCTCTCAAGAAATGGTGCTTCCTCCCCCTCCTCCTTTATCTTATCGTCATTGGTTTAGAATATAACCGAATTGTCTTTGTTTGTCCGATTCTCCGGATTTCGCTTGGTCTCGCAAGTATTTACCGTGAATAGATTGTCCAGTTGTTGTTTATTTCTGGATGAAATCTTTTTGCTTAATACTGACGGAAGAATTTCAACATTTTCAGGCGGCCGGAGCATTGTCAATAAAGATTGGTAAGACTTCGGCTAGAATCTCGATGGACTTGTGTTTGATTTACCGTCAATCTAATATGAACAGCAAATTCAGATGTACTTCACTGTATAATGGAGTTTGTTTTGGTTGCTTGGTTAACTTTGGTTTGAGCTCTAGTTTACTGTCTTAGGGAATGTCAGTTCTTTTATCAAATTATAATAAATACGCACGAACCACAGTGATACAGTTTTTTTTGTTATTTGTTTGGTAGTCAGATTTGAAGCGGTAAGTGAAATCCAACCATTGTTTTGTCTCTGTTTTTTGTTTGGCATGCTTTCTTGTTCTTTTCAGCTCATGATTTGTGGATCGTATTAAACAAGCTTTATTTAGTTACTAGTGGCTGTGTCTTGGTCAGGGAAAAAGCCACGGGACTTGTTGAACCCAAAGGCAGTAAAATATATGCAAGCTGTTTTTTCCATCAAAGATGCAATCAGTAAGAAGGAATGCCGGGAAATTAGTGCCCAATTTGGTGTTTCGGCAACTCAGGTAACTCATTTTGAATGTTGGGAGTCCCAATGGCCAGTGCCTGTATCCTATTACTTTGCTGTCCCATGGCATTGAATGCGGAGTTAGTTTATTCTTCGTCATATATATTCGAATTCGACTAACCGGTATATGTACAATGTTGGTCTGTCCACTCTAGGTTCGTGATTTCTTCAATAGTCAACGTACAAGAGTGAGGAAGCAGGTTCGGTTGTCAAGGGAGAAGGCTGCTCGAGCTGTGTTACCTGAAAGGCTACAAGATGCAGTTGGAGTTCCAGGCCCTTCAGATGTGGAACTCACTCCACTGAATGATATTGCCCCTAATTCAGCTGTTTCAAATTGTGATGGCCCCCCACCCCTCTCTTTGAATTCTTTTGACAACAGTCTAGTGCCCCTCAACTCTGTTGACCCAAGTGTAGTGCCTGTACTATCCGCTGACCAAAGTTCCGGCGCGGGGAATTTTGCTATCACGAATCCTGATCCCTTGAACTCTGTCGATCCATCCTTAGTAGTAGAAGCAACATCTTGCTCTACGCAAGGTGATACATTGCCTGGCATAGATGGGCTTGAAAAACATTTTGTCGATAATATCTTTGGCTTGTTGCGGAAAGAGGAGACATTTTCAGGGCAGGTGAAACTAATGGAATGGATCTTGCAGATAAATACTCCATTGGTGTTGAATTGGTACACATGTCTTATATTGTGTTTTTCTTTTGTGTTTTACCAGTTCTATCTGCTGCCAGTGGCTCTAAATTGTTGGAGTATTTTTAGGTTTCTTGATAAAGGGGGTGCAATGATTTTGGCGACATGGTTGAGTATTGCTGCTTCTGAAGAGCAAACGAGTGTTCTTGTTGTTACGCTGAAGGTACAAGCTGGTTCATTAATGCTTTCAACACTTCCTCTATAAGATAGCTTTTATTTTTTTTATAAACTTCTATAATTTGGCTTGTTGTTTTATTTGTTTGGCATACAGGTCTTCTGCCATTTGCCTTTGCATAATGCACTTCCAGAGCATATGTCTGCCATACTCCAATGTGTTAATAAGCTGCGGTTTTATAGGAAACCAGGTGTGATGTTATTCTGAGGATGAAGTTTCGGTTTAGCCCATCCATATGTATTTCTTCTTTTTGCAAGTAACTCTGGCATCTGCTTTATTTTCTGGGTCTTATTATGAGGGGATGAAGCCAATTCCAATGTGCCACTTGTTCTTGGATCACGATGTTGTATGTTCTGAATAGATTGTATTGTTTAGCTCATCTTTCTAGTGATGAGAACAGTATAGACCTACCATAAATGTTTGATGGGTTCCATCTTTTCGTGCACAAATCTAGGCTTATAATGGTCATGATTAATAGTCCAATAATGCATTCTGTAAATCGTATAAAACTGCATTATTCTGTATGAGCTGACTCAATCAGTTCTTGATAATGTTGCCTGCTTCATAGTGTTTCATTCAGTTGTAAAAAGCAAGTCTGCTGATTATCTTAACATAAGCCTCTAAAAAATCTGAATCATGTTTACCTGATTTGAAGATCAGATATATCAAACAGGGCAAGAGTTTTGCTTTCAAAATTGAGCAGAATGTTTGTGAGGAATCAAGCCATGAAGAAACGAAATGGTACAAAATCTCTTGATACTGCACAGGAGATGCTGCTGAAGCAAAGGTGAGTTTTATGTCTATTGTGTGCCATAATCACAGGACCTCTCTGACTAATTTCACATTCTTGCTTGTAACTGTATGCAGCATTGAAGAAGTCATGGGGGATGAACTTTGGCAGCCAGCCTGTGATCCTGTGAGTTGTTGACAATCATGTATTACTAAAAGTGGATCTGTGTTACACGAATTTTATGATTGTCGTTGCTTTTCAGGGACATATGCTGACTCCTCCAGTTGAGAGTTGGGAAAACAAGAGGTGGGCATAATATATGTTATATGTTTAATGCAATCTCAATATCAATCGATTTTGTGGAGGTGTTGATTGTCAATTTTTTGTTAGGAAAATTGAATCTTCTCAGACTGTTAAGCTATTGACAGCATCAACCGATGATCCAAGCAGGAAGCAAATCCTAGGCATGTCCGGTTCGAGTATCCTTAAGATTTCATTTTTCTTCTGTACTACTTTTCTTTAGTTTGTTTTCATTGTGGCTACCAAGTTATTTGGAAATACCAACGCGTAGTTGGTGCAGTGGTGCCAGGGGCTGCACTTGGAAGGGCGAACCAAGGTTCGATCCCCCGCAACAGCGTTGGGAGAGGTTTAAAACCTTAACCCCGGGACCCGCCTCGAACAGGAATAGTCGGTCCGTTGAAAAAAGCCCATAATGGGCTGGGCCGGATACCTGGGTATTCACCAAAAAAACCAAGTTATTTGGAAATCTTATACCACTAAGCTTATTATTGTCTTATACTCTTATTTTAATGTTGAGAAGTTACTGCAATAGATGTAAAACCATTGTAGAAGTTTTCCTAGCAGATGCTTCAGAGTTGTGCTCTCTGCATGGAGACACGCTACTTTGGTGGGATATATCTCCTTAAGTGCTAAAAGCATGAACAAAGTAGAGCAGTAATCAGAATGGTTGATACTTTGTACTTGGGCTATATGATTTTGTCATCACAAATTAGACATCAATAAACCTGTCATCTGGGGAGTTGGGAGATCTTACCTTGACCGAAATATTTCTTTTTGATTGATGGTTAATATTTTCTTGCTTGGCTTAGTTATTTCTATAATATGCATTCCTTAATGTGGTATCAGATGATAAAAAGCGCAGAAAAGTTCAGCTTGTTGATCAGCCTGGCCAGACAACAGTTAACAAGAGCGCTCAGGCCATAAAGCCAGCAGCTATTAATCATAGTCGCCCCATGTCGGCTGACGATATTCAGAAAGCAAAATTGCGTGCTCTATACAAGCAAAGCAAATTTGGAAATAGTATTTCTTCTTTGGCTGGAAATCATGGTACGAAGCCTGAAGCTCTCAACAAGCCTGCCTCTTCCCCCATTAAAATTTCTGCTTCCCCAGTGTCTACAAGCCCTATTAAGCCCAATATTGAGGAAGAAAAGAAGCCTCCAACTGCTCCCCATGAACTTTATGATACAGTCAAAGATCAGAACAATGTTCAGCAAAAGGTAGAGCCTAAGGAATCATTAGAAGAGATGTGCAAGAGAGTCCAGATTCCTTGGCAGACACCACCAGGTATATTATCTTACAATTGGGATGGTAATTCGTTGTGCTTTATGTTTATTTTCCTCCAGTCATGCCTCAGAGATAAACAAACAGTGCACAACACAAAATAATTTCATTTCAAGTACTGTACTGATGTACAATTGCTATACACGTGGAAGTTTTGGTTTGCTTTGGTGGCTGTGTTTTGCTATCTGTTTCTGTTAACCACTGGTTGGGGTTGCCATAAATCAATATCCAGTCGAACTTGATATTGATTTTTTTCTTTCATAAGTTGTCCATTTTCTTTACTTTACTACAAGCTTGAAGGTCACACATCTTTTGTATTATATTGTATAGACACACCTTGCATAGTTGCTACCATGGATTTAAATTAAAGATGTTTTTATGGAATAAGCTTCATCATGGATAGTCAGCATGTGTATTTCTTTTTTTACAGAAGTTGTGCTCAATGACCTCTGGAGGGTGGGCAGCGGTGAAAATAGCAAAGAACTTAATGTTCAGAAGAACAGAAACCGGAGAGAGATGGAAATATTATATTGCACGATTCATGATATTCCGTCTAACCCAAGAGAACCATGGGACCTCGAAATGGATTATGATGATACTTGGACCCCTGAAATACCGATTGAACAGCAACCTGATGTTGATAATGACTCACCTGCTTCAAACAATGAAAATATTGATACTTCACCTGCTTCAAACAATGAAAATATTGACACTTCACCTGCTTCAGTTCCTGCTTTGCCCCAGGTTCCAGCACTGAATGCCTCTGAACCAGATCTTGAGCTGCTTGCTGCCCTGCTGAAAAATCCAGACTTGGTCTTTGCATTGACTAATGGACGAGGTGGCAATTTATCTAGCGATGAAACAGTGAGATTACTTGATATGATTAAGATGGGTGGAGCTGGTTTGAATGGGTTAGGCGGGAACCTTGATAACAAGGTTGAAGTGTCTCTTCCTTCGCCAACTCCTTCCAATAATCCTGGAACGGTGCGTCACTTAGGCCCGTCCTGCAATTGCTCCAAAAATTATTCCAGTTCCGTCATATTGTCCTGTATTCAGTAGATCTGACCAGATAAAAGTGAATAGGAAGATGCTAACTTGCATAGTTTTTGTGATTAAAAAGCAAGAAATCTGGGAATATAAAACTGAAATGCAAACCTAGAAGAGCCCTGACCGTAGTTTGGATGGCTTTCAGATCGAACTTTCTGCATTTAGATGGACAATCTTCCAGCCACTAGAGTTAAATTGTCTAAGTAGCCTATACCTATCAATCAAC